>JAANDH010000504.1:0-114373 GCA_011799765.1 Nymphaea thermarum
AGATGAAAATAACTTTCGCGAACCTCTTTTAGAAGAGTTTTTCAGCAAAAATGTTGCGGGTTTAATGTTCTAAAATTGTAACAGCGTTTTTGAACATTTTGCTAATGAGGTGGTCTAAATTTGTAATTTCCAAATTTTGACTATAAAAGGTAACCCGTCCCTCGTTCTCTCATTTTACGCTTACTTTTCTCTCTCCTCTCGAGAGTTCTTCTTCTATTCTCTCGTGTAACCCTAGCAGAGGGTTTTGCTTCCCGCACCACCATGTTGTTTCTGCCCCATCTCTCACCACCGCCACTAAGAGAAGGCTGCCTCCTCTATTCCTATCGCACAGAGGCTTGTAGGAGTTGAGAACAACTAGCAGAGAGAGTATGAGGCTCCTCCTGCTCGAGCTGGCTCTCTATCGCACGCTGATTTCAGTAACCTCCCCAAAACCAGAAGCTCAATAAAAAATGGCTTCCACAGTCTCTGTTTTAGGGTTAGCTCTGGTCTTGGTCTCGTGATTACAGAAAAGGGAGTCGACATAATGTGAAAACCAGAGTGGTTCAATCCCAATCAATACAATCATGCTTTATTTTCAGAATAGAACTTCAAACAGCATAATACTACTAGCATGTTCACGCACATAAATTATATCGATCGAGTTGCAGTCATTATGCATCTTGAATAACATGCACAGAGATAATTAAGCATGCTGATTTGGGAACAGAAAACGTTAACTTGTTTTATCCACGCAGCATAGTTCTAAGCCTTTGCTCTAGCATGCTTAAATCATTCACGAAACATAATTCCAGGGACATGATATGCACGTTTTACGCATTCACAGCATGATACAACTTAGGCATTCACCAAGGGCATCACAGAAGTCTGAACATACTTACTTGTGATCGAAAAAACCTGCGCTCTGATACCACTGTTGGACCTTTTGCGTTGTGCAGCGGAAGTCTCCCTTTGGTGGATGCAGTGAAGTCTCCAGCAAGCGTAGCAAGCTTCCCCTGTGAAGAACAGCAAAAGAGAGGAAGAGGAAGAAGATAGTCTTTTTGGAGGTTTTCTTCCAAGGGGCTTCTCACGAGTTATGTATTTCTTTCAAGAGAGCTTGCTAGGAAATTATACCCTAGCCCCTTAGGTTTTTCCATGCCCTAGCTGCGGTTAGGGGTGAGAGATTTTAGGATGGGGTTCCCTTTATCTCACGAGAGATTTTTGGGTTGTTCTTGTAACTGCCTTGCAGTTACGGGATATTCGGATAAGGCTCAATGGCCACTATCCATATCCAACAGCTCGCACGTGTATCACCGGGGATGCATATTGGAGTGGCTTGCGCGCCACGGTTCCTGCCCGCTCTGCCGTTGCCGGATTCGGCCGGAATAGTTTCCCGCCAGTCTTTTTCCCGGTAGGACGATCGTCCGTGCGGAATAGCGACCTTCGGATTCCTTTTCCGGATTGACAGAAGTGCCGCTCGAGTCTCACTCGCGTGCAGCCGCGGCTCTTCGATCCCTTTCCCCCTTCAGCAGAGCCTCACCGAGTTAAGCCTCAAGAGTATTGCAGTCTAGATAGTCGACAAACAAAGAAGGGGATTGAAGCGATAGCATTTTTACAGCTTCATAGTGTTTCTTTTTCTTTTTTTGACAGGATGCAAGGATTATAGTTTCCATTTTCTAAAGAAATTTGAACGGATTTGGTTCTGAATCCTGCCGCCAACCACGCTTGGTTTAGTTTTGATCATTTTGCCAATGAATTAAAGTCTCATGGATCAAAATGGGCGTTTAATCCGCAGTTAAAAAGCAGGAGTCTCTGTTACGTCGCATCTTGCTTCCAGAAGCGATTTGTTGGATCTTTGTGCGGCCAAGATGCGCCGCGTTATTCAATGAAAAGAAAGGGCTTTGACTAAGAGACTGACGGCGTACACGCTCAGTTGCTAACGACAGAATGAATATCTATATAGCAACGTTGAATCTGCGTGTTTCCCATTGAAATTAAAGACACCAAGCTTTTTATCTCTTATCCTCTGTCTCTCTCACATATCATCATGATTCTCACACAAAGATGGGCCCATGTATTTTCGTAGCCAACAATCCTTCTTTGGATTAAATATAACCTAAAAATAGAGTGTTTCGTCGTCACGATTTTGCGCTAATCTCGTTACGCCTTCTTTCTCAATCTTCATACAGACAGAGTCAAAATATGGCACTAGTAATTAATTTAAAATTTTTAAGGAACATAAAATTAGATGTCAATACGAAGGTAAATATTTTTTGTGGTTCCGTGTAGGGAATTGCCTACATGGTCTCCACATGGTAAATGAAAAGATGAAACGATTACAATCCGATTGAGGTGGTAAATACTAAGCTTAATTTCCAAAGTTTTCATTAAGGGTGTGTTTGATGGCCTTGGATTTTGATTCTAGAATTAAAATTCCAAATATAAAATTTCACCTCATACTTGAATTGAAACAAAAATTCTAGTTCTAATTTTCTTTTGTGTTTGATAGTTTAGAATTTTGATTCAAGAATTAAAAAGGAAGTGTTTGATAGAACAAGAATTACCTAGAATTGATGAATTAAAATCATCATGTGTCATGAACCCTAAAAAGGCATGAAAAATTTTAAAATTTGGAATTATTATTCCATCCCTCAGGGTAAAATCACAATTCCAGAATCTGATTCAAGAATGAATGTATAATTCCATAATCAAAGTTCTTTGTTTGATAACACAATTTTCATTTCATTAAAAGTAAGAATTGTAACTTTGGAATTCCACAATTCTGGCCTCATCAAACACCTCTAAGAAAATGACATCTTTCAAAGAGTTAGCTGCCCCTATACCTATGAGCAGAATGGGATTGCTGAGGAAAAAGCATCGGCACATATTGGATACTGGTCTTACTTACATGGCCTGGCGATGCCGTGATAAGGATGATCGTCTCCAACAACACAAATCAATGAACTTGAATTGATGATGAATAATGATAATGAAAGCTTGTAAACAAAGAACAAATACGAAACCAAAAAAACCATGGGATCAAGGCTGACGTTGGGTTGCCCTTCAACTCTCCAGCAACCCTATTAAAAAAAACGTCAAGTATTTATAACCCCACTCAAATAAGAAAAGTTGGATCAATAAAATGAAAGATGGATACTAAGTGTACATAATAAAGGACCCAAAAGCATCATGAGTGGATCCAAATGATTAAACTAAGCCCAGAAAGGGCTAAACCTGTGCTGCTTCTGTCTAGGGCTGAGCGTCGGGCCGGGCCGGGCCGGCCCAGTTGGGCCCGGGCCTGGGCTGGGGAAAACCTGGCCCGGGCCGAGCCCAGGCCTGGGCTGGGGAAAACCTGGCCCGGGCCGAGCCCAGGCCCGGGGGATAGGCCGGCCCTAAGGTGGCCCGACTCCCGGGCTCCCCCTCGAAGCCTCACGCAGCCCGGCAACCCCTCCTCCCTCCTGTCCTCCGTGTCCCTCTCCCTCCCCGTCTCTGCAGCCCCGCAACCCCTCCTCCCTCCTGTCCTCCGTGTCCCTCTCCCTCCCCGTCTCTGCAGCCCCGCAACCCCTCCTCCCTCCTGTCCTCCGTGTCCCTCTCCCTCCCCGTCTCTGCAGCTCCGCTCCCCCTCTCGGCCAATCCCTCCTTTAACGGACCGATGCCCACCCCTACTTCTGCCCCTTCATGACACTATGGACCTCCTTACCTGCACTTCATTTAGTCCTGAGCTTCGACGGGATTCACAGTGGAGATTCCGACCGGCGCTCTCATCGAGGACAGGTCCCTAGTCGCATCTGGCAAGTTTGGATCTATCAGGTCAATCTAGGTCCTACTGTTATTACGTTTGGGGCCTACTGCTTGAAAGATTTTTGTTTTTCGGGACATTGTATTCGATGAATCATTCTCTCGTTTCTTGCAAAGGACCCCTGCCACTAGGTTGTATCTATCCCAAACCCGCTTGTGTGCACGCCATCTATACATATGCCTCTCCCATCCATGTTGACCTGATGACTGTGAAGCCTCTTATCTTTCGGCATCTCCATCCAAACAGTTGGGCATACGAACTTGCCTTTTCCTTCTCCATCTGCCGAGCCATTATCTTCATCACCTTGCGAGGAACTCACTCTTCCCATCACATGATCACTTGGTGGCAAACAAGACCTCTAAAGCTTAAGGTGCTTGTTGCACCTGCCTGTCCTGTTTGTGAAGCTTGTATGGCGACATATCTCCGAGATGTTGAACCACCCACTTTTCATCAAACAGTGAACGACCCTCTTTGGAAGCATGCTATGAAAACTAAGTATGAAGCTTAGATTAGGAACAAGACGTGGGTTATTGTCCAACCTGATGTATATGTAGTGATCAGTCGTAAGTAGATATATACAATTAAACAGCAAAGTAGTGGCTCATTAGAAAAAGTAGAAGACTCACCTTGGGGCCAGGTGGGATACTCAATAAGAAAGAATTAGTTATTTTGATACATTCAGTCCGGTGGCCAAGCCCACCACCATTCTTACTATCCTCACTCTAACTACCATGTGGTAGTAGCCACTTAACTAACTGGATCACAATAATGCTTTTCTAGAAGGGCAACCTTTAGATGCTGTATAAATGACTCATCCCAATCACGATGTCAGATACTTCTCCAAATTAAGCAATCTATGGTATGAAGCAGGCAACGAGAGCTTGCTACTCTAGTCTGAGATTTATCATTATCACAGTTTGTGTTTAGGCTTTACATGTTGCACCTCTTTGTTTTCACTCAACAAGGGGACTTCACTTAAAGACCTTGGGGAGTTCTTTTCTTCTTCGGCATTGAAGTTACAAAGGCAATGACAGTATTTGCTTATCCCAGTGAAAATATATTGTGGACTTGTTTCTCCAGGCCTCTATTTCTCTATGTATGCCACAGCCTACTCCCATGAGCTCTTCTATTGTCTTGCTCGCAGTTACTGGGCATACTATGGAGAGTCCCACACTTTACCACAACATTAATGTCTAAAGTTAAGTTTCTATATGATCAGACAATACTCTAGGTGCCTTCAATATGTCGCACTAACTCAGACCAGATTTATCCTTCATTGTCGTGTCAGTTCATGCATGCCACTACTGAGCATTGGATCCTTCCCGTTACGAATTAATGTCCTTACACATGCTAATTGGGCATGTTCTTGTTACAATTGCAAGTCTACAGTGCTTACGTGATTTTCCTTGGATGAAACCTTCTCTCTTGGAGTTCATGCAAACAACCCACTGCCACTTGGTCCATTGCAGAAGCTGAATATAGAGTTCTTGCCATGGTGCTGTATAATTGACTTCACTTGCAAAGAGACAAGTCTAAACTAAAGGAAATCTGAGGCAGTTGTGCATGATAGTTCTGAAAGAAAATCTCCAAACAACTTTCCTCATAATATGGTACCGTATCCATCTAACCAGGAATCCTTGTTTAGCAACAATACAAAGGACGCAAATGAACTGGAACTGTATGAGGATTCCACCCTTCTATGGCAACTGAGACTATTTCAGTTGAGGCTTTGTTTTGCTTAGAAAAAATATTTTTAACAATCAATGCAGGAAGTAAGATCTCTAACTGTCTATCAAGAAATGAATTATTCAACCAATGATTAAGAGGAGATTTTTAACATCCAAGGTGATGAGATGTTAGTGTTCCTACGAAACCTTTTATATTCGTTGGCATGATTTGATCAGCTTAGACATGCAGACTTCCTTGGGCAGACAGCTATGCATCAACTCAATCAGCTACTGTTGGTTCCTGGTCCTAGGAAAGCATCTCTAAATGCATAACCAACATCTTGGACTAAGTAAATATGTTACCCTATCCCACCAAAATCTAGTTTCACAAACACTACAAAAAAAATGGTTTCACCGACGCGTGGAAAATATAATGTCAGTGAAAGTTAACTTTTACCAACATTTGAAGCTAAATGTCGTCAAGCATAAATTTTCACCGACATCTAGAGGAGGACATCAGTTAAAAGAAGACTACACCGATGCCTGGAGAGATTATAACGTTGAAGTTTCACCTTTATCGACGGGTTATGGTTCTCATATCCATGAAAGTTTTCGATCTTGAGGATTACTGACATTTAGCTGAGTGCATCAGCAAAAAGTACATGTATAGATCTAATTTTTATCGACATGTGACATTCTGTGCATCACTGAAACTTATCTCTATTGAAACACTACTAGTGCAAGCATCTGGCGTTGTTGAAACTCTACTTTGATCAACGTGTTGACTACAAACATCGCTAATGTTCTTTTCACCGATGTGCCTAGGACGTCAGTAATGTGTACCCTATTAGCATTATTGACAGTTTTAAGTAATGTCTTTATTGATGTGTCTCACATGTTGATAAAGGCTTCCCCAATTTACTACTCCCATGAGAACCCTTTTTCTCTTTCTATTATTTCTTTTCTCTTCCCTATTTCTCCCACCAGCAATTTTTCAGCAAACTATTTTTCTTCATCGTGTTTTTGCTACTTGAAGCTTGAAAGGGTTGGTTCCTCAATCTCTTCTCCCATTTTTTCTAATTCTATATGGTTTGAAGTTATAACATGTTTGTAGCATATATATCCAAATTTTTCTACCGACATCATTTTTTGGTAGTATTAGGCCGTGAAACTTTTTAGCATGTTTGTTGCTTAGTATCTTCAATTGGATATATCAATTGCATAAAATCTCCACAGAATCACAAAATGTGATCTGAGACACGATGGGGGTTTTCATGCCTCGGTTGGCATGAGATTACCAAAATATTGCACTAGATTGCCTTTTCTTGCTGCCCCCATTTTTTTTTCTAATTTTTGTCATTGCCAGATTCGGGCTCAATGTGGCCAAATTCTGGCTTCAAATTTGGACCGTCAAATTTAGACCACATCTAATTAAAGTCGCATTTATAGAATATTAGTTTGATTGGTTCTCATTTGAATGTTTTTTTTTTATGTTTAAATGTTTCTTGTCCTTAACCTTTTTAGCCACCCACCAAGTGTTCAAAGTACTTTAACGTGCATCTAACATTTTCATATAAATTGTTTATGTTGAAGTATTATGCTAACATCAACTTTAATATATGGAAATATAACAAATATGAATTCTAAAAAATATGCACAACTATACATGTATTGGGGGCATGAGTGTAGGAAATTATTCAAAGAACCTATAGGCCCTTAATATGATGTCAATGTAACAAAATTTATAAGCACATACAATATCTCACAAGATCATTAGGACTCCATTACCAACTATTTTGCTAAGGATAAGTCGAATGTATGTATATTACATTCCTATATATATAATAGATTTGTAATATGAAGAAAACTTACACATAACTGTATGTATTTCTTATACTTAAGTTGCTTTCATGTCTTGTATCTCAAGTAATCAGCAAAAAAATACATAGGCATGTGCTAAACAGAAGTACTTGCATACAACTGGCACACATAATTTTGCATGTTTCATAGAGAAAGAGGTACATATTATCTTTTTTTTTAAGTTCATATATAACTGCACATATTAACTGACATATTGTATCAATTGCAATATATAGTTTGGGGAAAGTTATGAGCAGCCCCCACGTGTTGAGTTGTTCATTGCTACTAAGACCAGTAAGAACTTGAACTGCTCCAATCCTGAAACCAACATTGTGATTGTAAGTCACATTCGAACAATTACATTCTTTAATCTCAACGGTATATATGTCATCATATACTCAAATAATTATATTTTTCATGATATATGTTGTAGGATCAACTAAAAGAGCAACTCGAAACAGTGCCTCAAAGAATGCAAGATACACCAAGAAGTAATTAAGTCTATTCCATGGTGATGGAGCAGGAAAAACATGATAGAATAAGGATGATGAGGCTTGGTGTTAGTCATTCTCAGTTCGAATCGTCTGCTAAATCAAGTGAATTACATACTCTGCATGAAGAAAATTCATTACTCAAGAATAAAGTTTCTTCCCTTTCGTCTCAATTTTCTTCAATTATATATATTCAAGTTACTCAGTTTATGGCACAATAGCAGAGTGATACAAACTTAGGTTACATAACGTAACATTTCATTTATTGTGAAGAGTTATATTTGTTAAACTTCATTTTTGATATAACTAACATATGTTTTTAATGTCCATTGTAGACATGCTGACATCGCCAAACTTTGTATGAGTTCCACCTCAGTGATGAGATTACCATGAGAGCACTTTCTGTTCATGTTAACATTTGTTAAAAACGTTTTTCTAACTTTGAGCTATAGTAATTCATTTGTACTGTAATATAAGTGTGTGCATTTATTATGCCTATACTTTTGGTTCATGAACATGTAATTGTTTCATTTGACAGATAGAAAATATAAGCAAGTATGTTATATATGTATTTTTGATTTTTGAAAAAATTATGTCATACTCGGATAGAAAAAAGAACTTTAAAAGATTTTCACCAACACGTAAATTTGTGTCAATAAATAGTAATAACTACTTTAGGCAGACGTCGGTTAAAGTTTTATCGACGTCCAGGGGTTGATAGTAAAAAATTTTACCGATGTCCGATTATATATCGGTAAAAATTTTTACCGATGTTCATGCTCATTGTCAGTATAGTTTTTACCGACAACCTTTAAGATGTCGAAAATAATTGATTATTATCGTTGAGGCTGAACGTCAATAATGGTCAATAGTTATCTATGTATGGACTTCATCAGTGATATTCTACATCGATGCGCCGGTCTAGTGTGTTGGTCATGATTTTTGCTTATGTGTATCTTTGTTTCACGGGCATTTTCTTAAGGTCGGTAATGCTTTGTTTTTTTTGTAGTGTAGTTGATCAAGTGGCTAAACTAATTTGATGAATTAATTAGTGTAATCTTCGTAACTTATTTGACAAATAAGATTTTTTGAAACTCATAATTTGAATATTTGAAGAAGAAAATCAAGTGTCATAGAAAACCATCATCTTACACAGTCTCAGTTTTCATGAGTCAAAGTACATTTTTTATCTCCATAAAAAAAAAAAGTTAATCCGAAACATGATCTATAACAACAGAAAACCTATGTTGTATCTATCTAGCACACATGACAACGTCAAAATTTTCTCTGTGTATATGTATGTTGCATGCGTGTACACACATGGTTCCTCACACATGTAAGAGTGTGTGCGTTATTTGTACAATGCAAATGGTTTTTCTAAAAGCCCCTGATATTCTTGTAACACGAGTTATATTCTTTACCTGTAGCCACCCCTCGGGTTGCCTACTTGCAATGTCCAGGGTGCGGCAGAATTGGACCCGCACCCGCATCGACGCGATGCGGGTGCGACCTAGATTCGCACCCAAACCGCACCTGATGAAATTGCACCACCAGGGTGGTGCAGAATTGGACCCGCATCGACGCGATGCGGGTGCGGGTGCAACCTAAATTCGCACCCAAACTGTACCTGATGAGGCGTGTACGCGGTGGTACGTTTGGATCTGGTTCCGAGTCGAAACCAAATCCAAACCAAGTTCATCAAAAAAAAATGTCTCAAAAGTAGAGATCTTCTCACCCGTTGAGGTCTGCCACCGCCGATTTACATACATGGGGAGCAGAAACATTATTATATGTTACTTTCTTGTTTAAGAGTTTATCGATACATGACTAAAAAACGAGCTCTTCTCACTCAAATGTCAAAATTTTGAAGTTTTTGAGTCAAAATTTTGAAGTTTTTATGAAATGGTCGGGCGAGTGATAGAGTTTGGGTCTGGATTTGGATCTTGATCCAATTCGACTTACCCAAAACCAAAATTGTTATAGAAATAACCCTCGTTACTGAACAATGGAGCACTTCGCCCCGTTCCTCCGACCCCAAACCTAACCTTCTTATTAAGAAAGAAATGAATGAGGAAAATTACAATTTTGATTTTGATATTTAATAATTTTGTGGTTTAGAGATAATTTTGTCATATATATCATTATTATAAATTAATAATAATAATAATAAATAGTCTTCCCGCACCGCGGCACCAATAATTTTTTAGATGTGTCGTGCCGGCACCCACACCCCGCACTCTGGTGACACAGCCTACTTGTCTTCAAGTCAAAGTTGTTAAAAGTATTGGGGCCTAACTTGGTTGGTTCAAAATGAAACGGCCAATTTAGTTTCAATTTGGTAAAAGCCTTCGATTAATGATTTGGACAACTTAGGAGAAACCACCTTTGCATAAAACCCACAAAGGACAACACCTCAATGTCTCTACAGTTTTGGTTTGTTTTAAGGTTTTGATAGACCTATAGTACATCTTTCAACTTGAGTATCGTGCTTGTCACCATTTACAACATAGACACCAGTCCTGGTTGCACTAAGCATTATGATATGTTTATGTGTGTGTTGAAATTTATGATATGTTCATGTGTGTGTTGAAATTAAAAACATGCTTGTCACTTATCTACGTGTCAAAGAAGTTGCTGATAATGCTAGCATTTATTTTCATATGTCAATATGTATTTTCATGTAAAGATTCTTAATTATTAAATGTTGGAACATATTTATCATGGGGTTACTTGACTAAGTTATTGATGATTATAATAGTGCCACTTTAACTAAGTTTGCTAGTTAATAGTTACGAAATAGGATGTTTTAGGCATTAGTTGATACATAATATAATTATGCGAACTTTCCATGTTGGCCTTACCTTTTGCTAATAATTTAAGAAAAAAAACGACCTTCTATGAATTTTTTGCTAGGAGCCACGCATTATGGGAACAGCCCAAAAAGTCCTTGAATGAACTTCAATTGCCCTTAAAACATAAGGCCTTCGTTTCATTCCTATTCAACATTCTCCTATGGAAGATACATCCCATATCAAGAAAATTGTCAAACGTGGTTTTCTAATTAATTATATATACACTCACACACACACACATAAAAGAGCCTATGTACGTATTAGGTCGATATATGACAATTTTCAAATGAAGAGACACCATATATGAACATGAAACAAGATTTTTAACATATAACATCAGCATTTCGACTTGCAAAGCCACACCATCGTTGAAGCATATATGCGGTTGAAGTTCTTCTTTGGTTGCTCTCTGTGGCACAGGGTAAAAAGCTTTGATAGCATGAAAAAAAAAAAAATTAAGATCCCTTCATGCGTACAATGAGTAGAAAATGTCAAGTGGATAGATTTTGTTTTTGGACCTTCAGACTGATAACATTTAAACCCTAGTTAAATTTTGTGTCAAATATGAAACTTATATCAAATTTTCTCCGTCATGCATAACTGAAAGTTATTAAAATTTTTAATTAGAACGCATGGCCGTTCCAAAGTGATCATCAGGGGCAAGTTTTTATTATCAGCCCGAAGCTTCTTTTAGGATGCATGGGTTGGGATTGTACGAGACATTGATATCATTGTTTCTTCAAGAGCTTTTGGAATGTGAGCACCACCAAAAATGAGAATTCATTTGTATTCATCAATCTCGACCTTGCCATTAATATGATAAACAATTGGAAAATGGAGATGCCTTATAAGTAACCTTTTGGAAAATAAACTGGTAGTCACTTATCCGTAGTTGACAGCTTCTTTTGAGTTGACAGTTTTTCTAACTACACAATCTAAGTGGGATCAGATGGTTGATATTAGTGCAATCTAATGTTCATATTCTAACATAAGTACAGAAAATTTTGCTTACATATTGGGGGAAGAATCTAGGGATAGTGAACTGTTCCATGAATCACTCTAAATATTGGGGGCAGCAGAATCATGAAACAGTTTATTAGTATTCTCATTGCCAAATTACCCTTAAAAAAATCACTTGGAGCAATGAAATCCCCTTTAGATGGACAATCCTGGTTGCTCTTCCTATCAGATAGAGAGAATTAGTATGGAAGCAAGATTTGCTATTTATAACTTAAAAAGAATATCTGGAAGTTTTCCGCAGCCCCAAAAGTTCACCGCCTTGGGTAAAGGGGTTTCTCATCCGTTTTGGGTTTGTGGAAGCGAGGTTTGGCTTCTCGTATGGATTGGATACGGAAGTTGAGGCTTCCTTCAAAATCTTGATTTGGTTTCAGCTCCTTGTTATTGTTTGCTTTGTTTGCAATGAAATGGTCTCACTTTCTCTCTCTCTCTTTACGTTTTATTGTGATACTAACTTGTATATTCTCTTTTTATTTTGTTTTTACTGCTTGCTTATGTACTTAGGGGACTTCTTGTCCCCAAATTTTGGTATATATTTTCATTTTATTGGCGCTCTCTCTCTCTCTCTCTCTCTCTCTATATATATATATATATATATATATATATATATATATATATAGTAAAGGTGCTCAGAAATGGAAATCGAAGATGGTGAAAACCTCATCCATTGGTTCCAACCCATTCAACAGCCTTCCTCCCCTGCACAGTGGATCTTCCTCCGGCAACAGCTCGCTTTCAGCCGTCCGCCAGCAGCTTCCTTTCTCCCCTCTGGCATCAGCTCCCTTTTAGCCCTCGGGCAGCAGCTTCATTTCTCCCTTCCGGCATCAACTCTGTTTCTCCCTGTTGAGCCAGCTTCATCATGTGGCAAAGTCAACCATGGCACCACGCATGCTGAAGTTTACAAGACCACGGAAATAGTCGATCAAAGTGAGCCTCAGCAACAAAAGGATGCTGCTCTTAATACTATTTTAAGTGAGACGACTAGTCGGAAAAACAGAGATAAGATCAATAGAGAAAAAAATCAGTATACCAATTAAGTTCTCAGCAGTTTAAGTTAAACTAGAAACAAATGCAGTAATAAGACTGGTGTGAGTAAAGGAAAAATGCTATGATAAGCGTGCAAATTCCTTCTTGAAGCTGTAAACTCAGCTATAAATGCATGTAATGGTGTGAATAGGTGTCTAAGCAAAAATGGACACCTTGCAGTGAATACATTCTCTCGTCCTCGTAGATGTAGATTTCAGCATTGAAATGGAACATGTAAGCAGGAGTCTTTTTCTCCCTTCTAATTTCCTTTCAACCTCAAAATTTTTTACTCCCCTTCGGCAGCTCAATTTCCGCTCCTCCCTTCTCTCCTCCATAGCAGGTCCACTCTTCCGCTTCTCCGCTCCGCATCTCTTTGTCTAGGTAAGGCGCAGCATATGGCGATTTTTGGCATTGCAATTTCGGCGTTTGATGCCCTTTTTTTTTCTTCTTTATTTCGTCTGCATCTTGTTAAACCTATATCTACTAAATCTTGATTTTCATCTGATCGGCATCAGCATATGTCGATTTCTGTTTGATTTCTTCTGAGCTGGTTAGCTGTCAGGTGTTAGACATCTCATCTGTTTTCTTCTGCAAATATGTCACCTTTCTTTTTTAGCGGAAGGTTGATTTATGTAATTAGTTGTTTACCAGATGGTTGGGCGTTGAGGCGTAATCTTGCAAATATACGAAGTGGAGGGGACGATTGTGGCTAGGAGCAATTTTGCAGAAGGATGCAGCTGCTTAAGAAAAGCTGTGGATGATTGTGTTTTACTGCGCGAGTCCTTTTCTCATTCAGTCTGTTTCTGTTTTGGTTTCTCGTGTGGAATTCAATCAGGTTAAGAAAACGAGAAGAGTGAGTTCTAAATTAAACAAATGACGGGAGAATGGTAGGAGCTTCAGCCACTTGACACATTTGGTCCCCTCATCCTTTATAAACTTCCCGTAGGATTTCCTTTGGAAGATGGCTGCAATGGCCTCCTCTGCTAAAGGGGACAAAGAAAACACGGTGCAACGGGAGGTGGAGAGTCGGCAAACTTTGAGCATAGCAGAGGAGGTACGGCATTCCCCTGAATTCTGAAACATTTCGACTTTCGGTCGTAAAAGTTTCAACCCCGAGTACGAGGCGGCTGGCTGGTTCACAAGGCTGCTAAGTGTTCTCTCAAACACTTTCTTCAGACCAGACGTGATTTTCCGATTTGATACCATTATTTTCTGAACCCGCCACTTGCCCAGACTTATACACGACGCACATCGGTTGGACAAATGGCCCTGCGTCCCATCTGAGACGAGACCCACGCACAGCACGCACAGGGCAGGGACAGGTACAGATTCAGGAGCAACGAATTCTTCATTATTTGCGGTAACAAAGTTGGACAACTATATTCATGATAAAGATCAAGCGACCATGATGCGGAGACCTGAAGAAAACCTACACCTCTTAGAGGGGGAAATTTTTTTAATAATGAAACGGACATACTTCCATACACTAGGAGACCGTCAATCTGCCTGGCAGCTCTTTTACATACTGATGCACAAGTCACTTTTGACCTTGCTTGTTACAAGACAGACACAAGCCATGATAACGACCGTCAATCTGCCTGGCTGCTCTTTTACATACTGATGCACAAGTCACTTTTGACCTTGCTTGTTACAAGACAGACACAAGCCATGATAACGGCCCTTGCACTATCAAGACCAACAAAATTGAACCAATGGTGAAGCCCAATTAAGAAAGGCTGGCATAGAACAAAATTAAAATGATAATTGAGGAAAAAAGATAAGACGGAACTCGTATTTGTTCCTTAAGAACGGATCGTGTTAAATCAGCCAGACGCCTCGAAATACTCGTCTTGAAGTCCACCTCATAGGAAGCTTCGATAGGTTGGGCTGTACATGCAGCTCTCTGCATAACGCACCAGATCCTCAGGTTGTGGAAGACGCGTCGCCAGCCCTACAAGCACCGAAAGCGAAAAAGGAATTACTTGTAGCGGAAGAATAACTGCCAACGATTTTTCCAGGTTTTTTAATGTGCGTTCCTTATTCAACAACCCCATTCTGTGGACAAGATGACAAATCCAGCTCCTAATCTTCTACCCAACCATTCCAAGGTAGTCCTAGGTATTAGTTTTGTAGACAAAACTGCTTTTTCCTATGTAATGAGAGGGAATAGGGACTTGAGTGAAACAATAGACAAAGTAACCTTGAAGCGAATTTTCAGAAAAGTTAACTAGGGGGCAACCTGCTAACCAGGGTTGAAATAACAAAAAGAGAGGTTCGTCTTAAAAGATGTGAAGGATTATCAACCACGCCAAGGAGTCGGGAAATTTGTGAAATGCCCATCAGTCGAAGAAATTTGGAAAATCGCCTTGTTTTCACATGTTATAAAAGGGCGTGGAATGAAAATAAAATCATCTATTTTCCTTTACATATACATTCGCTTATTCTTAAAAAGGAAATGTAAACTGGTGTTTCATCGTTGTTTTGTGAAGGTAACTGTTAAGATAGATTGCAGTGAAAAGAACAGTATGACTTACCAAGCTCATATGCCTTGGCAGCAACACTGGCAGCTATACGTGCTGATATCTTTCTGATGTTGGAGAACGGAGGATAAAGCATGCCTTTGTCTAAATTCTCCTCCCTCACCTGATTAGCCAACGCTTCCGCTGTTCATCTCAGAAAGATTAGAAGTCAGAAACTTAAAAATGAGAAAGAGAGAGAGAGCATTACCAGCTGCAAGAAGCATGTCATCATGAACACGAACTGCTCCAGAGATTACCAAACCCAAACCGAAACCAGGGAAAATGTAGGCATTATTTGACTTCCATCAGCAGAAAAGGAAAAAAAAAAAAATCAATACGGAAACTTCGTATGCATTCGCTTGAAATGACTAAATCACTAGAGCAACAGAGGCGAACTATTCAGTAAATCGAAGAAGAATTTTTTGCAGAAATGCCATATGCATGTGCATGTGAAGTGAAGGTCAGATCAATTTCTCTCTCTGCTATGTGAACTTGCAAAAAGAAAAATAAATGTACAGTCTGTAATTGGAGGGCCAGAACAACCATTCTGGAAAAAATTGCAGGCCAGGCCAGGCTGCAAATGGACCCAGCAAGTTGGCATCAGCCTCTAGGTTGATCAAACCGACCTCTACGCATTCATTGAGGTCCTCTGTAGTGGAAGACAAATTGGCAGACTTCTTACCTGACCAGGAACATGCATCTTGCCATTGACTTGAACAGGGTCAAAGGGGCTGCCACTTGCAAAAATTGCACGACCCTGAACAAACAAGGAAAAGTACTTAAAATATGGCTCTAGGCAGAAGGCAAGGCTGTCAAGCAAATCACAGAGCGATAAACACCTGGCTCCAGTTATATGCCTCCTCTGCTGTACATTCAGATTGGGAGGTTGGATTTGAAAGAGCTAGGATGATGGGTTTCTGCAAAACAACATTATGTTCATGCACCATAAGATGCGAAACCAGATGAAGGACAAGGAAATATTTTTCATAGACACCTCATTGAAAGAAGACATGGTCTCCACTACTTCCTTCGTGAAGGTCTTTCCTGCTCCAGATGATCCAATTAAGACTGTTGGCCTGATGGATTTAACAGCATCTAACAGCGTCTTGATTGGTTCGTGTTCATGAGCCCAAGGCTTCTTGAAGTGTTGGAGTGACTCCATGCGAGAGCTAACAATGAGTCCCTGAAGAAAGATAAATTACAGATTGACCAAGATAGGCAAATTACAGATTGACCCGCTAAACCATGCAAACCAACGAAATTAAATTGGCAAAAGGAGGCCAGACTTGAAAAAGGGCAGGATCAAAGGACTGTACATAGCTCAAATTACCTTTGAATCCACAAGCCATATTCTCTTCCTGCATTCCTCTACGGGTGCTTTTGTCTGAAAGCAGAATTTTCATTTAGTGTTTAACCATCAAAATCTACTAACCTACTAAACATGTTTTCAGAAGAAATACCTGTTTTGACATCTCAAGGGCAATCAGTTCCGCTATACCTGTCCCAGCCTGCAAGTATTATGATGAATAACTGTATAAGAAAAGTTGTACAGTACATAATAGCATTAAATCCCAGGGACTGCACCCATACTCAGAAAAATGGCTATTATACATTTTTTTTGCTTTGAAAGTAAAATCTCAAATGCATCAGTTTCATTGTAAAAGCAAACAGTTATAGAAAATAAACTTCTCATTTTAATCGTAAGTGCACAAATATCCTTAATCGCAATAAAGTAATGGCAGATGTTCGAACAAAAACTCTACCTCACCAGCACCAAGGAAAAGGAACGTGTGCTCCGCAAGGGTTCCACCAACCAATTTCAAAGATGCAACAATCCCAGCTAGAACCACGGCAGCAGTTCCCTGAAGAAATCAAACTCCTGCATCAGAAAGAGAAAAAACAGAGGTTTTGGACGATATTGCTGGAATAACTGATCTTATCACCTGTATGTCATCATTGAAGACAAGGTGAGTGGTCCTATATTTTGCAAGCAACTCAAATGCATTGTGATTAGCGAAGTCTTCAAACTGGAAAGAGAAAGGCAATGGTCAGAACGCCAGCATCAAGAGTTACAAAAAAATGATCATGCACAAGGCCGGCTACTGTAAATGAACAAAAACCATCATAACCTAAACCCCACATGGAGTGAGAAACAGCAGCTGAAATGGCAACCTGAATAAGAACTTTCTCCCCATAGTTTTGTTTAACAGCAGACATGAACTCATGCAAAAGCTCGGCATACTCCTGTAGATGTCACAAATGTTAGACAGACAGACACACACACACAAACACACAGAGAGAAAGAGAAAGAGAGAGAGAGAGACCTGTCCTCTTGTCCTCTTCTGCCGGAGACCTATATAAAACTCATCCTTTAACATGTTCTCGTTGTTAGTTCCCACATCAATTGTGACAGGCAAGCACTGCACACCACAATGCAATATGTTAGCAAAAACCGATAATTTGTTCAGTGAGAAAGTCCTTGGTTTTCTATGTCCAATAAAAAATGAACTCACTATCAACCAATAGACATCAGAT
The DNA here is from genome assembly GCA_011799765.1 of Nymphaea thermarum. Lineage (NCBI taxonomy): Eukaryota > Viridiplantae > Streptophyta > Magnoliopsida > Nymphaeales > Nymphaeaceae > Nymphaea > Nymphaea thermarum. The sequence continues at coordinate 17,743 of JAANDH010000504.1, forward strand.
TATAACTGGGATAGATGCTCACAGCAGACGGTCGGATCCCTCCAAGTGCTGTATATAGTGATAATTTGCCAACAGGTATTCCCATTCCCTATATGTTTCAAAATATCATCAGCAAAAATGAAAGCAAATATTAAGTGAATATGCAATGGAGACCAATTAATCAGCAGTATTTTCACCCAGATATTTTGATTAATGATCACAGATAAAGGAATTACTTGACAACCGAGATCACCAAGCCCCAGGATACGCTCTCCATCAGTGACCACAATAACTTGGATACTTCTTTCAGGCCAGTTCTTTAACACCTCAAGAATCTTTCCCCTGCACAACCCATTTTGCAACTGAGTAGAAGAACCGGTACGCCAGAGCAAATTTGACAACGAAATGAAAAGGCAAAGATGGAAAAAGCAAAAGATCGAAAAATAAAAACATCAGAAGCACTGTGTCCAAAAGACATCAAAGAAAAAACATACTTTTCTCTCAAGCTTATGTAAAGGCCTTGAGGACGTCTGAAAATGCTACCGTACTTTTGACAAGCTTCGCCAACTGTAGGAGTATATACAATTGGGAGCAACTCTTCTACATGATCTATCATAAGCTTGTAGAAAAGCCTTTCATTTCTCTCCTGTTGTAATTGCAACGGAGCATTTTGTTAGAAATTTGCAGATATCAAGAGCACTTGAACTTATTGAGCAGAACAATACCTGGAGATCCATCAAGGCCATATATCTTTGTAATGGAACTTGATATTGACGAAGGTTTTGCATGACTTTTTTCTCCTGTAATTGTCAACGGAAGCCACACACTTTCAACCTTCTTTTATTTAAAATTAAATCTGAAATTCGATGAGCTAACTTGGGGCAACATAGCCAATCGCCAGAGATAAACCTCTGCTGTATCCAAGTTCGAATAAGGATATGGCTTGTCCAAGAAGAAAGAAGACAAATAAACGTGCCTGAAGCTCCTGGGTAAGAGAGTTCGGAGGTAGAAGACCACGTAAGTAATGGGCATCCCTTTCTTTCTCCGTAAAAGCAAGGCCCTTGTTGAAGTGTGGATCTCTCAATAATGAATAACCACTGCCAAAACAAAGATACCTGATTAGGTAAAAGGGGATTATTTGGATTTAATAATCCCACACCAAAGAACGATCAGGTTGCCACCGCTATCAGCCCGTAAAACCAATGTCATAGCTCCCGCTTTTGAGTCTTGAAAAACCATTAGCGAATAGAAACCAAGTTTTGCCTCAGTAATCTTTAATCCATGAGAACGAGTAATTTCTCAGTTCCACAAAATTCACCGGCAAGAGGAAAAAAATTTGTGGACATAAGAGAAAGGAAGAAGTAAGTTTATACAGATCCACGATTACTCCTGTCAGAAGTCAGAAGAGTGGGTCCTGATAACTTGACGGACAAAAGTATTCACTAGGAAGAGGAACCAACGGAAAGCGCCTCATGACAAAATATTACAAATAAAATTGTCATTACAAGGTGACAAAAAATCGTCATTATAAGGTGACAAATGGCTTTCGGACAAGAAATAGTCCCTCAATAGAAAATTCTTTATCTTGCGGTTGAGCATGGGCAGGAAAGACGTTAAAATCATATGGCTCAGAGCAATTAGTGGCCTCCACTGTAACGACAAGTCTAACAAACATGGATCCAGGAATTTTGCCAACGAATGAAAGCGGAGATCTCACAATGTTAGAATATACTAGGTACGCAGTATTGTCTTTCCTCCTCAGGTCAATTGCCTTTTAGAAACCGGTGCATAATAAATTACATTATAAATAATTAAAGATTAAGCTCAAAATCAACGTGAAGAAGTGGTCCTGCCAGAACAAGTCCTAAAAGGAAAGGGATACGTTAAGCAAACAATTCCCTCACAACGACCATAGGAAATAATAACAAATCCTCTAAAATCCAACGGCACAGAATTTGACTGATACACTGCGAAACAAAGCGAACTACACCAGACTACTAGAGCCAGAGAGAGAAAGAGAGGGATCAAGTACATTGAGAGTAAGTACATTGCATTAAACCATCGACACAAAGGAGAAAAAACCACAGTTGCAACAAGTAAACAAAAGGAGGAAAAGGACCGATACAGCGGACGGGGAGGGGATCACAAAAGTGAAACCCGGTCGAGGAATTCACAAGCAAATCGCCGAAGCTCAAGACGATTCAGACAGATTAAATAACAGTTTAAACAAAAAAATAATCCAACAAGACAAAAAAAAGTGACTCGTTGCCACGCAGACCAGAGAATTTTCGACCACGAAAGAAAAAAGTCGAGAACTACAAAAACAGGAAAGCGACGACAGATGTGCTCATTTACTAATGCCTCAACGTTTCCCAGAGCAGTCGACCAGATCTCGTGATAACCAATATAAATGACGAAGGATAAGACCAGATCGGAAACAACGGAAAGGAAATGCCGTCTGAAAGAAATAAGAAGAAGAAAGAGTGGAAGGATCCCACGGCCTCACCTCGCGATAGAGACCGTCCACGGCGTCACGAGCTGCTCCTCCGTGGCGCGATCCTCGCCGTAGATGTCCTCGACTCCTCCGCCGACGGTCGATTTGTCGTCCATCTCCAGCACAGACGCGCCGTCCCTCATCTCCTTGGGCATGCTCCCCATCGCGGCCGACGACTTCAACCCCGACGACCGGCAGAGCAAAGGAATCCTCCGCTGCCTCTGCTCCCTCGCCGACACGCAGCAAGGAAAAGAAGAAGAAGAAGAAGACGACGATGACGAGGATTCGCTAACAACCGATGAACACACACAGCCCTTCGGTTCGCCCGCACATAGAAAAGCAAAGAAACAAAACAAAACACAGACAAAACAACCAGCAGACAACAACAGCAAACAAAGAGAAAATCACTCCATGAGAAACACAACGAGAATCCACGAGAAGGGAAGGAGAGAAGCAGGACGCGGATTTATAGGCGACGTAACGAGGAAACAGAATGACGGATAGGGAGCTGGTGTGAACACCATTTCCGGAATTTAAAAATCCTGGTTCTTTGAAAACCACAATCTTTTCCAAAGCTGTCCAAATAAATGTCACGATTTAATTCCTGCTTTCCCCGATTTCAACAGCGGGAGAGAGAGAGATGAAATTTCGGATTTTACCCGAATGACCCTGCTGAGGGCGAGCATGGTGGCGACGAGACAGGGGCGGCCTCGTCTGTCTCCCTTTCCTGGTGGCTCTGCTCCGCCTTCCCGCTTGCCCAAGCCTCACTCTGCGTGTGGACGAAAGACAAATGGGGAAGATGGCGGGCAGCGGCAGCCTCCGGTTTTATACTTAGCTGGCAGGTACCTGAAGTTACGGAAACGCCCAGGAGTTTTCGGTCAAGGACGAACGAGGACTCCCTGTTTCCGGGTTGAACGTTGCCACGCGGGGCCCGTGAGATTTTGGTGGGGCCGAAGGTTGAGAGTTGGCTTCTCGTGAGGGAACGATGCATCCACAGTTTCCGACTGGCGTTTTCCACATGGCTTTACTCTGTAAGTGCCCCACTACCAGCCAGTAATGGATCCCGTAGTAATTCGAGCGAGTTTTCCGGTTCGATGTGCTAAAAATATTTGATAGTTTTGGATTCAAGATTCAAGAGTGCCATGTTTAAGGAGATCTTCTTTTTAAACAATGAATTTCACACATGTTACGTGTTAAAACCTTTAAATCTATAGATATAAGATTTTAAGAATTTCAGATTGGGACTGAACAACAAGTCGAGCTTGGCTTGTGAACAAGTTCGAGCAGAGTCATTTGTTTAACGAGTCGAACTCGAGTTCATGCGTCGAGTCGTTCGAATAATCGAGTTGAGTTCGAGCTCAATACGTAATTGTCGAGTCGAGCTCTAGCCTTAATCGAGCTTGTCGAGCCTTAATTAAGTCAATATATTCAAACGAGTTTACGTGTTCGTCAGGCCTTAATCGAGTCGAGTTGAATCCTAACACATAACGATGAATGTCAATTCTATTCGAACAAGTTTGTCAAACTTTAATGAGGTCGATCTCGAGCTCAATAAGTAACGATGAATATCAATTTTACTCAAATGAGTTTGTCGAGTCTTAATAGAGTTGAGCTCGAGTTCAACACGTAACTGCCTGAGTCGAGCTTGAATTGCTTCCGTCGAGCTATTCTCGAGCTCGACTCGGCTCGGCTTGTGTTCACCCCTATCTTATCGTTAAAACTTGTTTTTGAGAAATCAATAAGTACACAAGGAATGAAAATGTTAAAATATTTAAAAAATAGTTAAGAAAAAGATCTAAGCCTCATCATGGGTCGGACCGGCCGACATCCAAAAATCGGGCTCGGGCCCAACCCAACTCGGAAAACCCATGCCCCGAGCCCGGCGCCTGATTAAATTTAAAAAGATATTTTTAATATAAAATAATATATATATAATTAATTATAATAAAAAAGTATTAATATATATATATATATTAATAAAAATTAAAAATAAATTATGTAGCCCAAATCAGATTTATTGGGCTCACTCAGGCAAGCCCGAGTCCCTTTTTCCCGAGCTCCATGCCCGAGTCAGGCCATGTATGGGATACTCGACGGCGACCCCCCGCCCTCCCCCTCCCCCTCCCCCGACCGATGCCCGGCGTTAATTAAATCCAACCAATTTGTCACTGATCCAATTCAATTCCTTTCCGCAAGTGGATCGGGTTAACTTCTTACCATAAGCAAGACTAGACAACACTGAATGGTAGTAAAGAAAAACTAAAATATGTCAGAGAATACTTTTACATTGAATCTTTTGATAACTTCATTTTGTCATATGAGATCCCACCACTTTTTCTTGGAAACTGAAAGGAATCTCACCTTCTGCGAGGTCAAAGCCCGGCCGCCAGAGGTCTAAAGGACCCATCATTTGAGATTCATACAATGTTTGTGGTCTAATCACCTCTTCACGGTCATATCAAATCGAAATAGTGAAATGCGTTCGGCAGAAATTGAAGGCATCTAGAAAAGGGAGCAACCACTTTCGGCAGATTTACGCATCTAGCAACCCGTCAAGCTTCGAGCTTCTTATTAGTTTCCCTTCCACTTTTCTGCTTCATACTTCTTCTTTGTAGGTCAAATAATATGGATCCTTATATCAAATATATAATCACATCACTGTCTTCTTTTAATAACCGAATGTGGAATCTTGAAGGGACGTGATTTGTTTTGAACAAAAAGTTGAAAGTCATTGAACAATTAATTAAGCAGATCTTTTCATGAGCTTAAAAATTACAATGGGCTGCAATTGTTCGTGGTCCTACATTTGAAACCATGAGGCGGCCAAGGGAGAGCCAACTGATAGAAGAAATACGACCAGTTTTTGTGGGGCCAAATGTTTGAGGACGTGCATCTCGCATCCACGAGTTTCTGCAGGATGCAGATGCTCATTAAACTGGATATGCTTTGTTTGTTTGCCTGCATTAAGAGTTGCCCAGTTGGGTTATATATATATATATATATATTATGTTAAAAATAAATTATGCATATGTATATATATATTTCAATAAGTAGTAATTATGTTAAAAATAAATTAAGCGTTTTTTTTGTTGGAAAAAGAGTTCACGTGGTTGGTGCCCCCAAATTAATCAAAATCAAAGCCAGGAAGCTACGTCGACCAACGTATGATGCAATCGTTCGCCAATAGATCTGATCGCCATCAATTTCACACATTTTTATGGTACCTAACTCTTAAGGGTTTTTCAGCCGTTAGTTATTTTCACACATCAATAGGAAGCCCGAGTCCCATAGATCTGATCGTCAGTTATTTTATGTGCGTTGTCATATCACAAATAACTGGCATTATTCGCCTTTTATCAGCCGTTGTATTGCTTTTAAGCAAATTGATGATGTTGAAGGGGATTTTGAGCTTTTCGCATTCTGCAAGCATATATTTATCATTTAGTTTAACAAAATAAAAAAACATTTTTATTTAATTTATTGTAGTGATATCTATTAGATTTAAAGGATGTTTACTAATAAGAATATGAAGAAGACGGACTATGATTATAAAGATAAATTGCAAGACATAACGAATAATGTTGTGAATATGACGGACATAAATCAACTTGAGCTACTCATTAATTTTTTTTTTAATTAGTTGAATTTAACTTTTAAGTTATTTAAAAACGAGAAAGTTCTTGACTAGTTCCGTCTGGATTCGCTGGAGTAACGTGGAACCTGTCCCGCCTCTCTTTCTGGCGAAGCATAGAGCGTAACGCCGAGAACGCGACACCCAACCCCCGTCGGTTTCGTACGAAGTGACGCCTTTTTCATACGGATCGGGTTTGATGGGAAACCCGCCCCGAAGTTCTGCACGGAAAACTGGTTGGGGGACTCATTTGTCCGAAACCGCGCTCCCTGGGTGCTTTCCTGTAATTTAGGGTGACACGTCAGCTTCCGGTGTTAACTGGGGCAGGCAGGGAAGTGGGGCCCATTGTGTGGGGGACCACAGGACGTCCTTTCAAAGCGCTTTTGGGCCTGGACGCGGCGCCGCGGCCACCTGCCTACGTGCTTCCCGTTGCACTCACGATCCACGTGGCTTTCACTTTCCACCTCCTTTTCACCTCTTTTTTCCTCCCTGTCCCTCTTTTTCCTTTATACCGAAATGGACCCTCCACTTTTTGCCTTTTTACGTTCTTAAATACGAATCGACTTTTTCATTTCGCAGACCACTTTTAACTTGTCTCAAACCAACAAACCGAGCCCACTCTTGACTCTTCCGTAGTTGCTTGCTAAATTCGTGACTCAGATTTAGAGCGACAGATGAGACGAATGGGTTGTTAGGTCAGTGAGTTGACTCATCGACTTGATCGAGTATTCAAGTAATCATAATGTATTTAAGTGGTTTGGAGTGAGTCTGGAGCGAATCAACCCACACCCTTGACTCCGAATTGATCCGAGCCGACTCGAGTCAGCCCAGTGAATTTGCCAAGTATAGGATGAATGCATATAAATCGGCCTCATCCCGATTCGATTTAAAATCGTTACAAACAATGCACTCCCTGAAATCGTTCCATTCAACAATTCCTCAACTGCTTCAAATTGTTATATTTATAATCACAAGTAATTCTTTTTCAAATGAATGAAGTGTAGAGCTCATTTTTTTGTTTTGTCTTTTATAAATGTCATGAAATTTATTCCCCTTATTCAAACCTTCTATAGTTTTTGGGTTTCCAGTGGAAGGAGTTAAGTCGTCTAATGACGAACGAGTTCCTATTTGAATCACTTCGGCTGGTACTAATACGAAACATTTCCATAAACTACCCAAAAACCAGAGTTCTCCACCCTTTTTCCATGCTTCAGATGGGCTGCGTCAATGTAAGGCTGCACACGAGCCAAGTCGAGCCCGATCGTGGCCAGCTCCAGCCCGATTCGTCACAAAAAACTTGAGCTCGACCTCGGCTCGAACTTAAGTCGAGCTTCTTATGGCAAACTCGAATTCGACTCGACTACACAAAATCAAAATCGAGCTCAACTCATTTAACCCATTTAACTCATTTAGCATAAACTCGCGTAAGCATTAACTCAGGTAAGCGTTAACTCATGTAACTTGTGAAAATTTGTTTTTACCTTGAAAGTTAAGATCTGTAATTTAGTGACCCGGTTTTGGCAATATTATATAGAGTCCTAGTTTGCGAGTCGCGTATAAACTAGTTGAGAGTTCCTGAAACTCGAACTCGACTCATTTATCATTTTGAGTATCTTTGTAAGTTGGAACTGGACTCGTTTATAAACGACTTGAGCACGAGCCAAGGTTTTTCAAGCAAGTTTAAGTCGAGCCCGAGTTGGCTCGGCTATTTGTGCAGCCTTACTTTGATGCCTTTTCCCATGCCTCATCTTAGATTTTTTTTTTTGAAAACTCAAAATTTTACATGTAAATTTTAAAAAATTTTAGAATAAATATAAAATTTGAAAAATTATATCTCAACTCTTCTTAAAATTTTGAAACTATAGTTCAGTTCGACCCTTTACAACAAAAAATTCCTACCTCTGCTCCTATATATAAGATCACATTCTTATCAGAGGCTTTTCTTTGCCTTGTTCCAGACCTGAGATGTTATCCTTTTTTGGATGTGTGTTCCTGTTTTGTGCCTAGTTTTCCATTGTTTTAGTTAATAAAAAGGGTTCGGCGTCCGTTCCCCAAGTTTGCATCGGAAATACCAGGAGCTAACATAATAAAATGCCACCGGGAAAAAAAAAATTAATATTTCACAACTACTTTTCTATAAATTAAGATGAAAATTCCCTTAAACAAAACATAAAATTAATACCAAACAAAAGAAAAGTCAGTTGCATGTTGAAGATAACGCCAGGATCGTTGTGTTAACAATGTACACTAGGATATCCATTTCAATACTTTTTATTTTCAATTGATAGATACATGTCATAAAAATGACAAACTAATAATCCACATGTCTTGATTCTAAGATTTATTTCTTGTCAAGAGTTTCATGGGCAGTTGAAGTGATTCTTGTGGGCATTAAATTCTTAAAAATGCAACTACACACTTTAGTTGATTGGTATACCGGATCGTATATCTACTCAGAAAAGAACAAAGAGGGGGAGGAAGAGGAACTTCAGCTTCTTACTTGAGCGAAGGAGGTCCCTTCCGCTCAACGAAACATTTATTTCATACCGTAAGGGTCTTAAACATGCCCTAAAATAAAATAATGCTACCTTTTCAAGTATAAATATAATAATATATAATTTAAACAGCCATACCATCAGTTTTAGTTTCTTTGCCCATTGTTTTAGAGTCCATAGTCACAAAAAACGTGATATTGAAAAAAAAAAACACGAAAAAAAATGTGGAAAAATGAAATGTCGTTTTAAACTAAAAAAAAGTGTTTAAAAAAAAAAACATCAAGACGAACAAACACGTTTTAATGCGTTTTTAACACATTTTTTTTACTTTTTTTCATTTTTCAATGCCAAACAATTTATTTTTATTTTCTAGTTTTTATTTGTTGCAAATATACTTATCTTTTGATGTTTGTGTTATTACTTCTCACTTATTTTATTTTTCTCTAATTTTTAGTTTTGACCACCAAGCCATACGAAAACAACATGAAAGAAAACTTACCCAACAAAATCGCAGGAGTCAATATTTGATCGAAGGTCTTGACACTCTTTATACATGTTCCCTTCTACTATGTAAGGTATCTTTCTTTCTTTCTTTCTTTCTCCACTGAAGTGAAATCACATTGTTTATTTCTCCAATATGAAAACAGAGTTTCTGTTTCTTCCTTTGAGTGTTGTTAGGTGGGTAGGTGTGGAACCATCAATTCACTTTAGACTCTCATTAGGTTCCCTTTCTCTCTATTGCTTTCATGCTTGCTTCGACTCTTTTTTCCTTTCTTGTAGTCAAAATTCCTGCAACTCTGTAAGGAAGAAGACTTGGACCTAATTGATGATAAGTTCCTGAGTCCAACTGTTCAAATGCCTAACAGATCTTTAATATTCTCGCCTTTTGGTCTTTGTGTTTTTTCTTAAAGCTAATTATGAGCGACCAAGTTTCTATAAGCCAATTAAACACTTTTTTTTCTCGATAAGTTGGAGTTAGTTCAAAAACAATAATGGATTCTCCACCTTTCTTCTGAATTAGAAGCAAACATGTATAGTGGAGCTCTTTTGGAAAAAAACCTCCATGAACCTTCTTAACAGTTTAAACTGTCGGACAGAGTCCACCTTGAAATGTTCATAAATTAACCCGAGAGTTTTCGGGGATTTCATTGGACTCACTCTTGATCATATCAGCTTTTTCGGATGTTCACATGTTCGAATTTCAGTATGAATAAAGAAAAATCATATTCAAATCTGAATCTGAGCTTCATAGACCTACTTTGGTTTTTAAAATCACATTGAATCATAATTGGAATTCGAAACCAAATCGGAACTGCATTACCATATGAAAAAAAGTCACTTTCAAAAGGTATGGACATCGTATATAATTATAGGCTCTTTATTTAAAACTAGACCTGATCTGAATTTGAACCCGATTGAAAATTTATGTAAATCCAAACCCAATTTAAATGCATTTAGACAACATTTCTTATACTTGAATCTGATCCAATTTCTTGATCTGATATTAATTTTTTTCCATATCCAATTTTTTCGAAATTGTTCAGTTTGATATTAGATCCAATCAGATTTATTGACACCCGTAGTCTTCTTATATAAAATTTTCAATTACCATTAATGGTGTTGACAATTAGCCTTCTAATACAAAATCCGACTCTATCTGATAGTGCGGACAGGCCACTGGTCCTATCCGATCCATTGACGCACCAGTAATTGAATTTGATAGGAGAATCCAACTTATAAAATGGTTGTGCCCAGCCTGAACCAGATGAACCCAGATCCACTTTTGCATTTAGGTCGGACCTATAGTTGACTTTATCATAGAGATTCATCTAATAGTGCTTAATATTGATGCCGGCGAGCAGTAGCGGAGCTAGAAAATTCGGGTTGAGTGGCAGTAATATATGCAATTGAGACACTCTTTGGAGGCCTCTATATGAAAACAAAGAAATTTTCGGAGGCTTGTGTGGTCAACTGCCCCATCTACCAACATGTGGCTCTACCACCGCCAGCAGAGTCACATAAAATATATCTTTGATCCCTTTCAAGACCTATGCAACAGAGCTTTCTAATCCAGATGTATTTTTGCCTTATATGGCATGATCTGGATCTGTGTTTGGAGTTTCAGGTTCAGCACTGGGATGATCCGGACCTTGTTAGAACCACTAAGAAACACCACAAAGACGTTAGTTAACCTACCCCAACCTCAAATCATTGTGCTTAATTCTAGAACTAAAGTGGTTGATCCATCGCTCTAGCAAGGTACATGTGCTGGCAACTCTGTTCTAGCTTTGTTCTATGTAAAAAAGAAGAAAATAACCCAAGGAAACAACTTAAAAATATGTTCTTGGCAATGTTTTTATGGTGTGGATTAGGAATATATATATATATATATATATATATATATATATATATATATATATATATATATATATATATATATATATATATATATATATATATATATATATATATTCTTTAAGGTCATGGCATATTAGAAAGACAAAAATCTTCAACCATGATAAGTTTTTGTTGTCTTTTATTGATGGTTATCTTTCTTAGATTGGTCTTAATTAGGTTGCATTATCAAAGGTAATTTGTTACTTTTATGTGCAGTGAGTCTCTGTTGGTGTAAGCATCAAGATTCTGCCTCTATCGTAGCCAGAATTTTTTTCTGGTGGAGGCACTCATTTAATACCTTTAATTTCTTTGGGGCACTTATATGTATAATAATCAAATATATCAAAACATTAACATATATACTAAACTAATTTTGTGAGGCTGGTGTGGGCAACTGTCGACTCTAGTTATCATGTGACTCCGCCACGGGACTAGTTCTGCCAAACTCATTTCCTCTAAAGGGTAGCTTCATGAGCACTCTAACCTTTTCCTAGAGATCAATAAGGGTTCCCTAATTAGCACTTTTCCACTTTTCCAATACAAAAGCAACTCTCATGTTCAACTCCAACCTTAGGACAAACAAGATAACTTTGAATTATGGGGACAAGATGGAATCAATATTCAGCATCTCCAAGAATAAAAAATCTCAAGTTTCAGGCAAACTCCATCAACTTTTCCACTAAAATAAGAGAATACAAACTATGTTCTGCGCATTTGTCCTGCTAGAACTTGATTTGCCATCTCCAAGACACTCTACTACATCTTGCAACATCTTTTCCTAGCTCCGACAAATTGCTCTAAAAACTGGGACCTATTCCTACACCTTTTCAAGGACCATAAGCTGTGAAATTGAGATTCTTCGAGTTTAATTACTCCTAACCAAACTTGATTTTGGTGACATCTTGTCAATGCAAGCCACGCCAAATAGACCCTATTCAAGTCAAGAATACGATAGAAGATGAGATTTTAAACACACCACTCCAAAACCTAATTGTCTTCAAAATCACATGCTGAAGCAAACAAATTCTTCTTGACGTAAGAGCAAAATGGACTTCCACGTTGCCAACCTCTTGTCTGCTTTAGCAATGAGGTTTTTACACCATTCCGCCTTTAAAACAATGGTAGCCCAAGATATATAAATGGGATTACTTTCTCTTTCCAATGCAAAACTTCAGGCATATTAACCATGAGTCAGTTGAAAAGATATCAAAAGGTTAACTTAGCTCTGTTGATCCCCAGAACAAAAAGTTGAAGTTTCTTCAACAAAAGTAACAGTGAGAGACATTTGCCAACTTTAGGGATATTTGGAATTCTTTCTTCTACAAATGAATATGGTAAAATCACATCACCTTGACACAACCTCCTCTTTGTTTTGAAGTAACAACAAATGCAATACATGTCATAATCTTGTGCACCTGGGCAACCCCAATTCTCAAATATAAAAGAGCTTTCTGAAAAAAACACTTCTGTTCACCTTGTCATATATATACTTTCAAGCAACTTTAAGAAGAGAGATCCCACTTTAGACAAAGACTGCACCAACTCATAAGCCAGAATGACATTAACGTACGGACTTCTTCTAGAAATGAAGGTTGCTGTATCAGATCCTATCAGTCTATTGACAATACCTTTCTCATGCTTGGCTAAAATTTTAGATATTATTTTGTATAAAATGTTACATAAGCCTGTAGGATGAAAAAAAAGTAATGAAAAGTTTCACTCGTGAACAACCTTACCTATCTTGAATAAATTGTCAACTGCTAAGAAGACATGCCTAACCCAACAAAACATTTGATAAAATGCACTAGAGAAGTCAGGACACAGAAAACAATCTTTCCAAGCTCCTCCAAAGACATGGGCCTCAAAAGCATCAAATTCTCCTGATCTAACAAGAAAAGCCTTTCGAAAAGTTCTTCCAAAAGCTCACCCGACCCTACTTCAAGCCCATCAATCCATATTTGCTGTTCATAGTTATGGGAGTCCTCTCTCCCAACAAGTGTTCATTTAGAGTGAAAACACAATTGAATTTGAAAAAAATGAAGCTATCATCCGCTTAGGGCAGCTGCTTCTTGTTATGCAATAAGGAGTTGATGGTGTGCCTTTTGGTAATGCTTAGAGAACGGATAGGGGTTGCATTTAGGTTGCATTTAAGCACTAGCAGTGCTGGACCGCCCTCTTAATCGGCATGTAATGGCTCGACCTCCATACGGACCTGAACAAAGCCTGCTCTGGGCTCCAAATTATTTGGGCCATGGACGGGCTCTGCAACAAATTCTTGCCTTGTTCCTTGTCTTTGACGCCTTTATGACTTTGAACAACATAAACTGCAAGCGGTGTTTTTAAAAATCCCTATACATGCTCTATGTATGCGCTATAACTTGATGATTTTGGGTTCCATTGGATAAATCATGTAAATCACATTCATATGGTGAAATTCAAAATGGTCCACACCTTCCTGCCAATCACTCTGTATGTATGGGGGCATACATAAACATCATAAAAGAGGGAGAAGCAAAAATTGAAGATTTCCAATTATTTTATGAGATATACAATTGATGGCCTCTCATTTACTCCACCTTAGGATCAACAAGCCGAGAATGTCACCTAAGACTATTTCTCACATACCAAGAACACCTCGGAAAGAAGAATACAATGGAATACTTGGTCCTTTCGGGATCTAGCTACAAAAAGGACTTTTCTTGATGGGTTGGCTACCAAAAGGGTTGACCTGAACATCCCTTCTCATGGATGTATGCCTATGTACAAAACTTCCTTCAGGTTGGCGAGAACCTAATGTTCTCTTCATTCTCATCTCATTTGGAAATTCAATTTTTTGATACAGTAGGCATACAAGAATGCAAAGAAGACCGTGAAACCGACCAGAACTGCGGCAATCGGCCCCATGAAGTCGGATTCGTATCCATACCGATCTTTTATGTGGAATTTGATCGTCTGACGACCTTCTCCAACAACATCGATCATCTCATTTAAGTCTCCATACTGTGAGGCGATCAGGCCGTAAACTGTCCAAGCTACAGGACAGATCCAGTAATACCAGATCCACCACTTTGGAATCCTCTGCATATGACATGAAAATGTTGAAAGCATTAGCCACGAGAGTCATACATGCAGTATAACTGCCTCTCCAACATTTCGAACCAAGGGGCAAATTATGCATAGAAAGACTTACTGGTCTGGGAATGAAGAAGCCTGAGAACAAATTGAAGACGGAATAGAATGCAGCAGCAAAGATGGCCGCAACTTCGTGGTTGGGTGTCATTGCAACGGTCATCATTCCGTAGTAGGTGAAGTAGAGGAATGTGAAGAAGGTGATGAAGAAGAACCAGAGGACTTTGGGTGCCGTCCATTCAAAGCTCATCATACCGTAGACTATGATTGTATAGTACAATGCCTGGAATAGTGCATATGGTATCTCCACAATCACCTGTAAAAGAACCAGGAGAATCAGTTAATAAATGAATGTTGCAAGCCTAATGTCAGTCACCAAATGAAAGTGAATTCTGGTTTTCTCAGTGCGTACCTGGGCCAAAGCATATGGCAAAGCAGAGTACATTCCCGCAGCTCTTTCTCTGTAGAAGACTGTCCTCTCTACGTCAACAATGGGCTGTACAGTAGAACAATTGTTGATACCCACGAAGAGCACTGCCCCAGACATAGCTCCAATGATGATGAAAAGATCAGTGGATGTTTTCCTGTTACAGGAACAAAGAAAAAAGTTAGGTTCACAGTGAACGTGTTGCTACGGATGGGCTTGTGGTGGAGACGGTTTAGTTTACCACTCTTCTGCACCAAAGATACTATACTCGAGAAAATTATTACTTCACTAGGAAGTTCAGACTTACCTCTCGTTCCCAACTCCCCAGAAGATGGTCCCAAGTAGCAGAGCAGCAACAAGGGTATAAACGTATCGAACAAAGTTGTACTCAGGGCTCCTCCAGTACGTCAGAAATTGCTTCCACAAACATGTTTTGAATTGCCCAATGCTTGTCTGAGAGTATTGGGTTGTGAAATACAAATCTTTTGATCCTGCTGGGGGAGTACTTAATTGTTCCACCAGAGCTTTGTTACGCCTGAAGTGCAGTTAATGGTTCAGAAAGTTAATTAATCGCCATGTAGCCATTAGCTATATCAACAAGGTCTCAGCCAAAAAGTGCCAAAATGTACAGGTGGTTGTTAATAGGGCACTTACTGACACAAAGCGGATGATCTGTAATACTCAGCAAAGTCCATTTTTAGACGAACTTCAGCAGAGATTGAGCTCACTTCCAGCATCCACGTTGCCGGGTTGTATTTATCATGTATTTTTGGGACCCCAGGGATCTCCTATAGAAGTGAGAACAAAATTTTAGTCCATTTCTCAACCTACACCAGCAACAAGCACTAAGAAATAATATATACCTCGAAGTACTCAATAATTTTTTGAGAGTTCGTCCCTAGTGGTCCTGAATATATCACTTGGCCTCCTCTTTTCATTAGAAGCAACTGGATAGAAAAATATGATCTGTCAGTTTGTATGTTCATCTTTGGAACGTAGATGAGAAGATAAAGACAAAAATGATTTGATGAACTACAATACCTCATCAAAAGCTTCGAAGATGTCGATACTAGGTTGGTGGATGGTACAGACAACTGTTCTTCCTGTGTCAACTGTGTTTCTGACAGTCCTCATGACGATTGCAGCTGCTCTAGCATCCAGACCAGAAGTTGGCTCATCCATGAAGATGATGGAAGGATTAGCAACTAGCTCGACAGCTATGGTCAAACGTTTCCGCTGCTCAGTTGACAACCCAGTGACTCCTGGGACTCCTACCAAGGCATCCTTCAGGTTATCCAGCTCTACTAGTTCCATTACTTCATCTACAAATGTCTGAAAATTGTTGTGCATCATTAGATGATCAGAAGATTCAGAACATATAACTGAATGAGGATACAAATATTAGATTGTCCAAGACTAAATGAAGGAAAAAAAGCTGGAATCTGGTCACTGATCCCCCCTTTGTAGAGACACTTGCAGTTCAACGAAATTTATCAGCAAGATTAGAATTAGATTATTGTATGTCTAATTCAGTGACGTAATTCTAAATATCTTTGCAACATGGAAACATGGTATGCTTCTCTAAGGTTAACATTTCTAAGAAATGGCTTCATGAGATGGAAATTTGAGCAGTCATCACAGCACCAAATGACAACTAAAATGCTGCAGATTTACCAAGAAGAAGATGACATGATAAATTTGACGACCATAAATATGAATTTTGCCGGTAGTAGGTGCATGTTGAAGTGCCAATTCCAGAGTGGTTAAAGAGAGTGTTTTCATATGCACATTTAATGCTGTTAATCGTGCTAAGTTATAGATTCATCATTAATGGAGATAAAGGAGGAGATTCTCACCATTTTCTCACTATCGCTCACTTCTGGAGGCAAACGCAGAAACGCAGAGTAGATCAAGGATTCCTTTACAGTAATCTGTGGTGAATGGATGTCAGTCTGCTCACAATAGCCAGATATTCTTGCAAAAGTTTCTTGGTTCTTTGGGTATCCTGAAATCCTAATGTCTCCTTCAATGTACCCCCCAGTTTTTCTGCCAGCAAGAACATCCATCAGTGTCGTCTTTCCCGCACCGCTCACTCCCATTAGTGCAGTGAGAACTCCAGGCCTGAATGACCCAGTTACTTCTCTCAGTAGCTGCAGTCTGCTTTCCGTTACGCCCTGGTCTTTCATCTCCTGAAATAAATTACTCGACTGTTAAGTATAAATCGCTAATAGATACGGGACACGGAGTAGAAAAGTGATCAAACCGACAGAGGTGATATTTTGAATTTATCCCAATTTTGTTGAGAAAGAAAATACAGAAAGCTTATGAAAACTTTCTCAATAAGAATTCCATAGAACTGATTTAGGTAACTGATCGTCATCATTTTATAAAGCAACTATAAATAGAAAAAAATGAAAAATAACCGTTCTTATGGAGAAAGCTGCAATTGGTGATGGTGGAACGAAAAAGCGCAGGATACTAAACACTAACCGGTGGCATGTCAACAAAGTAGTTGACGTCCTTGAAGGACATCGCTAGAGGCATAAATGGGAGAACCATCCCTCTCTTGGGTGCTACGCCAGTTGCTGAGTCCAGCGCCATATCTGTATTTCGATGCAAGCCATTTGATGCACTGCTTATCCGTGTCATTGCCATCTCTCCTGAGAAGAAACTCATTTAGCTTCTTAATTTGAATTGGAAATTAATGAAAAGAAAGAATATCGTGCCTGTATGGGCTTAAGAATGCGCGTGGAATCACGATTCACTAAGCAAGCATTCTCCGTTCAGTTAGGCGCGATGCAACTCTAATGGCTTAACCAATTTTAACATAAGATTGCAGTATAAAAAGACAAGCAGCTTCATACTTGTATTGTTTCCATCAGACTTCGATAGAGATCGTCGGAATGTGTCGTCTTTGGAGGATTTTGGTGCCGAGACCCTCGGCCCACCTGCATTGTTGGATTCTTCATGGTTGGCCTCCATCTCTTCAATCGCTTCTTTAGAAAGCACAGCTTGTGGCTTTCCAAGTGCTGTCATGACCATTCCATCAGACAAAAAGAAATTTAGCGCCGATGAATTTGTATACACGTTACACATAATACATAACTCCCTTGAATGTACATGCACACATGCACAGAGAGAGAGAGAGAGAAAGAGAGAGAGAAAGACATACGATCTAGATACTGAAGTGCTATCGTGAAGAGGAAATTAAAGAGGACTGTGAATCCCACTAGCGCAGCTACACCAATCCAGTACCAGTTCTTTGTTGCGAAAACATCAACATTGTCTAGAACTGCAATTCCCAAGCTTCTAATGTTGTCAGCAGCCTGCAAGTCATAGTCAAATTTCAGCTAATCGTGGCTCGTTATTGTTCTAGAACGCACAAGAGAAAGCGATTGCATACCCTTTGATTCATCCATCTGGGGGCAAGAAATTCATTAACAGAAATGGCATTAAATGCGTATGTGAGTGGAGAGGACCAGTAACCCCAAATCCACCATCCTGGAATTCTTCCTGCATTTCACAGAAAGGCATTTCATTAGTAAAGGCCACGAGCGGTGATTTCTTGATCCATCTTCTAACACGATAACCTTTGGGATAAAATTGTCCCCGTTAGTCAAGCAAACCCCTTTTGGTTCTCTCGGAGGCATGAGTTGCCACGATTAAATTATCAAATAAAGGAATTGGAATTCAAGGATAAGAAAAACCAACCACGAGGAATAGTGAATCCTCCAAGCAAGAAGATGAGAAGGAGAACAAGCGCTCCTCCGGTATCAGCGAGAATCATAGTTCGGCAGACTCCTGCAATGAGACGGAACAGACCAGCCGCCATCTGCTGCAGCACGAAGGTGAGCAGGAACTGCTTGAAGAACCTGCATGTGATCTTACATGTAAGATAGTCTTTACTTTTTACATGTCGCAATCAAAGAACTACAGATCTACTTCTTGTCGATGTCCAAACTCTTATACGAGTTGACCTCTCAAACTGGGCTCTAGGTTCACCTGTCCTAGACCATTGTCTGGT
Source organism: Nymphaea thermarum (assembly GCA_011799765.1). Taxonomy (NCBI): domain Eukaryota; kingdom Viridiplantae; phylum Streptophyta; class Magnoliopsida; order Nymphaeales; family Nymphaeaceae; genus Nymphaea; species Nymphaea thermarum. The sequence goes on from JAANDH010000504.1 coordinate 36,319, forward strand.
GTCCAGAGTAGAAAGGTTCCAGTTCATGTTGTAACAAAGTTAACCAAAGAAAAGACTCGTTGTACTGTCAGAAAACCTCGTACTTGGTATCGTTGACTTCTGGAAATATATGTTTACCTTTCAGCGTCCGGTGCAAACCCAATTGTGTAGTAAGTTACTGCCATCCAAACTGTTGTCTCGATCAAGGAGATCGGGATCTTGAGGATCATGTTAGGAACAGTAAAGACCCACGCAGGATAGAAGAGGAGGTCCCTCTGCTTGAAGTAGACCGGAAGTCGCACGATGGTCAGAGAGAGCTCGGGGATGCCATTGAACATGTTGATGATGACAGAAAAGAGCAGGGCACCAATAAATACTGCGCCATCCGTCTCCGTTTTAATGGGCATATTGGTCCTCAGAAAGAGAGTTGCTCCAATCATTGCTATGATAATGATCTGGGAATACAATACGCTTGAAGTCAGAAAATGGTGAAAATATCATAAGACTCAATTAAGATGAGCTCTTCCAAGTCCACGATCTGATACCTGCACAGATTTGAAGATGTAAACGAAAGAGTTGCGCTTGATTAGGAGCCATTCTTTGGCAAACGAAGTCTTAAGTAAGTCCCACTTAGGCACCGAGTTCTTGGTGAAGACTAAAGCTGCTTTGTGACACTTGCTCCGGTCATACGGAACTGAGAGGTCGCTCCGAATGGTCTGGCCGACGTGGAATGCTTTGAACCGTCGGGCGAATTCAGACACAGGCACGTAGCGGTACGGTTTGCTGTTGTCCGCCCAATACTGTTCTTGATCTTTTTTCGATGTAACCTGTGTCAAATGAATTAGACCATCAGATGCAAGATTTTACCAGACAATCATGAGTTCAATTTTAAGACAATGGTTTAACCATATCGTATTTCGGAATATAGAAGTTGTTCCATTACCTCTTGCAGGAAGTCTGCAGTTCCTTTTCTCTCAGGGCATCTAAATCCACAGCTCTCAAAGAATTCCAAAACATTAACTCGAGGACCCTGATACACAATCTGCCCTTCAGACAGCAAAATTATATCGTCGAAGAGATCAAAAGTTTCAGGCGCTGGCTGAAGGAGGGACATGAAAACGGTGCCTTCAGTCAGATGAACAATCTGTTGCAAGCATTTTACAATCTGGTACGTGGTAGAACTGTCCAAGCCTGTCGATATCTCGTCCATGAAAAGAGTTTTGGTTGGTCCAACTATCATTTCACCTGCATTCAAATTTGGCCCAGCACCATTGTCAAACAATATGGCTACAATGTCTGAAACCTTCAAGCGGTTGGTCATAAATGGAGAGTCGAGTTTAAATGCGTTACTTCCAAGATGGGAAGGGGAAAAGCTCAGGAGCATACCTGTAGTTACTCTCTTCTTCTGTCCACCTGAAATGCCTCTGTGCATGGCATCTCCGACCAAAGTGTCTCTGCAAATGTCCAACCCAAGAATCTGTTGCACAAACGAATGTCAAACGCTGTTAGCACTTCATACTTCAAAATTAAATACTAAAGCGCCATATCCGCTACCCTCAGTATAGGTACTGTTTGTTTCCCACTTTAATAGAAAACCACCAATTATGTATCTGTAGGTGGAACCTCTTCAAGAGATTTACATCAAGAAAAAAAAAAGGTCTTCCTAGCTAACACCCTGATTCTTCGATGTCGAATCAGGTGTTTGAAAACGGGAATCCTAGCACAACCTTTGCTGCCCCTTGGCCAGGCGAGGGACCATGTAATTTGCCAGACCATTTACAATTTTTTCATTCCCATATATCAATAAGATATCAGTCTGATGGACTGCACGTATGTGGGGATCTTCAACAAGAACAGAAAAAAAGACGGAAGGCCTGTGCCACTTACTTTTATAGTATAATCTGTTTGAAGAGAGCTCTCCACTCCCTTCATAGCCGTGGCCTGAAGTCAAAATAGACACAAACAGAAAAATATATTAGCTGAGCATTAGAGGGATTAAGAAACAGCACTTCATCCGATGATTGAAGGTTTGGATGCAAGATGCTTTTTTATCATAACGGATCATGAGATTCATGACGACTTTTTTATTTCAAATACGTTACCTTCATGAAGAGGTCCACCTCTGGTTCTGGATGGATGCCCTGTTCCTTCTCCCTTCTTGCCAATTCGGATAGTAGATCTACAAAAAACAACATATTCTGTAAGTGATTTTACCGAGATTTTATGCAAGGAACAGTTGGTATTGGCAAAATATTCCATGCACTAACAAAAAGTACATGGAATTTACGCACGGTTAAAAATGATTTACGTTACTTGGAGTGTGCATCAGGAACTGAGGGTACTCACCATATCGGGCGCCGACGCCTTGGCAGCTCGCCGAGAAGTCGAGGGTCTCTTTGACGGTCATCTCGCCGATGTGGACATCGTGCTGGCTGATGTAAGCAGAGGTCTTTTGGGGCACAAATTCCTTTAACTTATGCCCGTTGTATGAAATTTCCCCCTTCACCTGTGTCAATATACTTGTCTTTCGTTAAACAGGACAAGGGCATTTTCGGGATAAAAGAAAAAAACTTTCGATCAAAGAAATGATATTTAGGCAGTAAAACAAACTTATAGCATGGTCCTAGCAGATTTTCTCGGAAGTGAAGGGCAAGAATACCCTTATGAGTTGTTGGACGGTGTACCACTAACCTTTAAGCTAGAATCCAGCTTCCCTGCGAGTGCCTTCAAAAGTGTCGTCTTCCCCGACGAGGGTGGCCCCAACAGAAGCGTCATCCTGCAAAATTCTTGCATCAGCCTCTAGTTCATATTGTACGTATTCTACGTTTCAAAAGGAGGTCTACGAATATTTTACATAAAAGAAGATCTGCGGTGTAAAGAGGACGCAAGGAAAAGGCCAGCAGCCACAATGAAAGCTGCTTCTGGTAGACGACAAAAGAGACAAGAGAATCCGTGAGGTGGGAAGTTTCTTGGTGAGTGGTCACCCAAAGGGTAGGTGCTTGAGCACTCACCAGCTAGATTAAAAAAAAAAAAACGTCCACACGGAAGATGGGAAGGACAAACAAGAAGATAGATATATGGAAATTATCATGATCGGCTCAAAAGGCAGAGGAAGGAAAGACCCGCCGCCTTGGCAAGAATGACCAGTCAAAATGAGTATTCATGGTGATGCAGCCTTAGCTTGTGCTAGCTGATGTAGTTACAGAAGGAACATCGGGCTCATCTTCTAGCTTGGTAGGACTCGAATTAGAGCTTCAAACACAGATCTTTATTAGAAAGAAGAAGTTCGATAATATTTCACCTTGACGGTCTGATGATGCCGGAGACATCTTTCAGGATAGTGAGAGTGGTCGCCTTTGAGAATTTGATTCCGACCATCCCCAGAGCAAACTCTGCTACGTCTATTGTAGTATTCCACAAAGTGGGGAGAGCTCTGCTTCCCAGGTGGCACTGTGCTTGAATGGTTAGATTCTCGAATCGAACCTCCACCGTCGGAAGTTCAATTCCAACTCTGTGAATCAAGAAGCAAAAGATTAGTGACAATTAATCAAACAAATCTTAATTGCGCATAAACCTTGATTTCGGAAAGCATCTCACAAACCAAAAGAAGGAACCGGTAAAAGTAAATCTGAAGCAAGAACGTAGCACCTTCCCTGGAATTCCACTAAGGAAACTAAAAATGTAAACGGAGGAAATTTTGAAAAACTTCAAACTAGCGGAGGTATTTGAAGAACCAAGAACGAGTTGCGCACTAAAAGAGAGACAGAAAACAGAACAGATTTTCATACAATACGGAATTTAATGAATTATAGGCTGGCAGAAGGAAGGAAAAGGAGAAAGAGCTTTACCTGTCGATCCTGTGCCTGAACTTCCTGAGGAACCTTTCATTGTCCTCCTCGGCCACCCTGAAGAGCCTTTCGATGAACTCCTGCTTCTCTGCCATGCCCAGCTTCCTCACGTCCACCTCCTTGTGCACCACCTTCTTCGCTTCCCCTTGCTGCTCTTCCACGAACGACTTGATGATGCTTGTCCTCAGCCGGTCGTACGTCGGCAGCTTCTCCAACGCCGCCCACCGCAATGCCTCCTCATCGTCATCGACGTTCCGGCTCCGCCGGGACCGACTGGACCCCAAGAAGGCGTCCTCCCCGGTCCACTGGCCCATCCTGCTGACGTTCCTGCTCAGGCTCCTCCTGGCGGAGCTCAATCCTCTCTCCAGACTCTCCATTCTTCACTCAGTCCCTTCAGGCTCCTAAGCGGAACCCCTCACCTCCGTGTTCCGCTGATTCCTGCTTCGGTTCGAAACAGAGGAAGCGGAAAATTCAAATTCTGGAACGGGAAAACAGGGGAACGTTTACCAGAAAATCGACCCTAACACTTCCGAAATGGGAAAACAAAAGGAAAATAGATTTTCATTGAATTCGCACAAAATTGTGCTCTCTTCAATTTCTCCAAACGCAGGATGAGATCCCGACTTCATCGAGAGGCGTCTCATCGGAGAGAAGTAGATGACAACGAGAACGACTCGAATTCCACTTCGCGTCCAAGCACAACTCGAAAACAATGACTCGATTGAAAAAATCTCTTCAGATCTTGAATTACCTGAACTCTCAACCTTTTGTCCCGCAAATCTCGAGCAAGTCACTACCGGGAGTTCATTTTTCCCGATGGGGCAGAGAACGCCAAGAGATGTAGACGGTTTTCTTCTCCTTTTCTCCTATCCTTCTCCGATTTCTCCGGGAAAAGGAATTTCTCTTTGTGCTTTTCCTCGCGTTGCAGAAGAAGGGAAGAGAGGAAGAAGATGGCTTCTTCGCCTTCTTCCCTTTATCCGGAAGGGAGCTCCTGAGTGTCGATGGCCACTGAGGGCAGCGGAGAGCGGACATATTTATACCCTCCAGGTCCGGACGCATCAAAATCAACGGTCCCAACAACCCATTTTTACTAAATGCCCCCATATTTGTTGAGTATGACATACTCGACCATGACTTTCAAGTATTTTCAAAGTACCCCCAAAACTTTTGGCTGCACAGGCGTGCGAGTGCGACTGGCAAACCAACTAAGTCTAACCAATAGCTTTACGAGCCAAGTTTTTATGAGCCCACGAGAGTGGGTAGGGGCAGAGATAAGTAGGGTCTCCGTGCACCCTTCGGAGCTTAGATTATTCTCTAAAACCTTACTACACTGTTACTGTTGGATTTGAGTAGACTTGGGTTCAGTTATATCGGTTAGCCCACCAGATTGGAGTCACTACCCTGTCACTGCCCATGACCAATTAAAAATTTGTTAACTAGAATTATTCTTGTCAATGGATCATATTCGAATTCGGTATACTTTTAATCTTATTCTTTCATATTGATATTCACACATTGGGATTTGAATATGAACTAATAAAAGTCATTTTTGAATGCAAATCTGAAATCTGATTTCATAATCCAATGCTTATTTGATTTCCACATTCACATGGGAATCAGAATTTTGATCCCCACCTAACAAATTTTCAAAATGTAAGGGTGTTGGATATACGACATTTGTTTAAAACTAAATCTTGTCCGAATTTGAATTGAATAAGATATTTATGCGTATCCAAGTTTGAATCCAACCAAATGTCATTTCTTAAATCCGAATTTAATTTAATTTTCAATCAAACATTAAACTTTTTTATATATAATTTGTTCGATACAGTTTGGTCAAGTATCCGATCTAAATCGGTGACAACCTTTTATGAGAAAGAGGGAGAGGGAGAGGGAGAGGTGCTCATGAGCAAAAAAGATATATTCGACCATGGAGAGTAATTACAAATAAAAGTTTGCAGGTTCCATGAAATTCATCATGAGGGGGAAAGGTGAGGGCAGCTTCGTCCTGGGCGCGTTTGAGATCGATTATCGACGGGCCCGTGAGCCGAGGCCGTCTTCCTTGACCCTTCTCCTCACCGAGCTGCCGCCGATTGACCGGTCGGGAAAAGCCGGTGGGTCAGCCCCCCTCCCTGGCCCGTTCGGCCGTTCCCTTCCTTGCTTACTTACTTTTACTTTGACCGGCCATGTGTACAACGACGTACACTTCCGTCCCCACACCTCCCCTCCCCTCCCCTCCATGGAGTGGTATCGGGTCGGATCTGATTTAAAGTTGGATTCCGATTCAAATTTCTATGGATCCAACTAAACAATTTCAAATTCAGATCCATAATAAAATATATCAGATCTGCCAAAGCTCTTCCTTGTCAGTTGGAGATATGGCATGGGGAGGGCAGATGATCCAGTTTCAATGGGTCCAAACAGAAGTCAACTTATGCCTTCCAGCAGTAGCCTAGTTACATAAAGGCTGGTGTGGGCAGCCCATTACCAACAACAAATTTTTTATTGAGTTTCAATGGACACGAAGCAGTGGCGGAGCCAAAAATTTTTAAAGTATATATATATATATATATATATATATATATATATATATATATATATATATATATATATATATATATATATATAAATAAGTATTGGTAAACATATCTTTTACATGGCCAAGTGTTGGTCTGTCTAAACATATCTTTTACATCAGCCTTTTAATATATATATATATATGAGTATTTTAAAAGGAATGCCCCTCCCATCAATTTTTTTGGCTCCACCGCTGACTTGAATGAAATATAATCTCAGGTACCATTAATTTATCGAATATTTCACATATTCTAATTTGAATCCATACTGAATATGTATTTTGTAAGTACCGCTTCTTATACAGTAAATTTATAATATGTAAATATGATATCCATATGTTTTGTATTGTGCATATTTTAAAAATATTATGATATTAATTGCAATGCTTCTTTCTTTTCTCTCTTATTCAGTCCCATCAGATCTGAATCGGGAGTTGACGAGCACTTGATTATGGGCATATGATAAAGAAGTGGACTGATTTATGGCCGGATCCACAGCAGTTCGGGTTCGGGCTGGATCAGTGGATGTGGAGTATAATTGTCCAATCCGAATTGTGTAGGAGCTTGGAAGCAGGTCGAGCCTGTCGCTCCCCCGAATCGAATAAAACTAAAGCCATTCGGGAGAATGTGATTGTCTCTGACTTTAGATCCTTGGATTCACGATTCTGAGACTCCGGATGCTTTCTTTCCATGGCCTCGGACTCCGGAGGCCTTCTTTCCGTGGCCTCATGAACCGAGTGTTCAGGGACACTTCAGTGTCAGGGCCCACCCCTACAGGTTTACCGACCCCAAGCTTGGCGACGTGTTTGACAGTGAACAGGTGGTAAGAGGGCAAGGTACTAAATCTTTGTTCTTCCAAGTCAATGACCCAACATGCTGGTTCTCATTCATATATATATATATATATAGAGAGAGAGAAAGAAAAACATTTTGGTAAAGGATAAAAACCAAACAGACAAAAAAACATTATTAAAAGTATTTCTTTTGTAATCTGGCCTTATATATATATATATATATATATATATATATATATATATATATATATATATATATATATAGAGAGAGAGAGAGAGAGAGAGAGAGAGAGAGAGGACCATTTTGGTAATGGATAAAAGCCAAACAGAGTAAAAAGCATTATTAAAAGTATTTCTTTTGTAATCTAGGCTTACAGATAAGTTCTTGAGTGATTTGATGAAAAACATGTATCAAGTTATTAAAAATTGTGATAGCAGAAAAATCAGTTTTTTTTTTTTTTTACAAAAGTAGCTTGAACTAAACATGATTATATTAAATTAGTGTTTGTAATTACAATAGGATGTTCACATTTTGTTTAAAATAATTTTCAACATGAATTTAAATGGTCCGGTTTTTGTCTCTTACTCATATGGTATTGTATTTATCAAGAGAATATATATATAAAGTGGTTGATGCGTAAGTTTCGACCACATGTGCAGCTGCTTCTATTCAAAATCTTTTTTGGCGGTCTAGGATTGAGAGTCAAGAGTGGCTGCTCGAGAATCTGGACCACTCAAGCCCAGTGCTTAGTTCTGCTTCGAATAATACTTGGCAGATGGCATGAATTGATGCACTTGGGATTGGAATGAATTGATCGAGTCAAGCGCCGGCGAGTCCCAGAAGAATCGACTTCACTTAGACTTCCCTGGCTGGTTATTACGTTGTGTTGGTGCATGAAATCATTTCATGTGCCATCACGGTTAATGACTAAAATGTTTTTATTTAAATAAAAACTTTTTTTAAAAAGAAAAAGTTAAAAAAAGTGAAAAGACTTAAAAGAATTTTTTTTTTCAATAACTTCAAAAATGCCCTTTTTTTTCTTCTTCTTTTTCCATTTACTGCTTGACATTATTCTATGTGTTCACACCCGAAGACGCTGAGACCCCATCGCTACCGAAGCTCGCTATGCGTTTGAGTCCCGAGCAGGGGACTGCATGTTCGGGGCTAAAAAGACTGGAACGCCCCTGAAAGGGCAACCTCTCTTTTGGGTAAAAATGGAAACAAAATTTTAAAAAGACATAAACGCCCCTCAGGTAACTGTTCGGCCAGATCACCCACCGTGCCTCCGCGTCCGCCACAGCCCCTCTCCTGGTGGGCCCCATCCATCCATGGGAGCCCAAACGTATAAACAGTCTTCGTCTAGGCACTTGCGACGTGTTTGACTTGCCGTACTTAACGGCTATCTTTTAATAATGGAAAAACTTTAAATTTTATTGCGTTTTATTTAAACTCTTAGGATTTGAAGTTCATATATTTAAGATTAAATCCTTTCCAATTTTAAATCGGATGTTTTTCTAATGTAAGATAGTAAAATAAGAATTTTAAATGCAGAACTTAGATTATTAATTAGTTTGATGAATTACAGATTTTACCCTAAATAAAAGTGAATCACATCATGCCCATGGATCTCAAATATGAAGCGATCAAGCACCCACTAGGTAATGACTCCTTGAGATTGACTCGTTCTTAAATCTAAAATTTGATTAGCCTTTTATCTACCAGATGTTCAATTATTTTAATTCAAGTTCGTATTCAAATGTGAATGAAAAAAAGTCTATACCATCACCAAATCCAATTTTTAAATTCAAAATCTGAATTCGACCTTTAAATTCACATTCGAATTCAAACCCGGCCTTTAAATATACAAACAAATAGTTACCACATTATATTATATTAAGAACCGTCTTTCCAAAAGTATGGACATTGGATATAAGATGTTTATTTACAATTGAATCTAAATCCAAATTCGAATTTGATTTAATCGGTGGTACAGCCACTTGTGGGGCTGTGTTAGGGGAGAACACGAGCCGAGTCGAGCCCAAGTTCAGTCAGCTTGACCTCGGCTCGACAAATGAAACCAAGCTCGAGAATAACTCGATGGAAGCAGCTCGACTCGACAGTTACATGTTGAGCTCGAGATCGACCCGATTAAGACTCAACAAACTTGTTCTAATAGAATTGATATTCATCGTTACGTGTTGAGCTCGAGCTCAACTCGATTAAGGCTCAACAAACTCGTAAAGTCGTTTGAATATATCAACTTGATTAAGGCTCGACAAATTCGATTATAGTTTGAGCTCGACTCGGCAGTTACATGTTGAGCTCGAACTCAACTCGATTACTTGAACGAGTCGACTCATGAACTCGAGCTCGACTCATTAAACACATGACGTGTTCGAACTCGGTCACGAGTCGAGCTCGAGTAGGTCGACTCGTTGTTCACCCCTAGTCCAGGTCCAGCCATAGGATGCACCCTCTGGATCTGTTTGGCGACAGTAACACAATGTTACCATAATCTGGTAGATTCATGCAACATTTTAAGTGCTTACAGTGTCATATGAATTTGCTTTATTTGTAGGGCCGATTGATAGGACAATAACAATGTCGCCGAGTGACCCTTACTTATCTTTGAAGTTGACATTTGATGTGAGGAACAGAACACCATGTTCGGGAACGCAGCGTTCCATCAGTATTTTGTTGACTGGAAAAATGGTGAGAAACAAGTCGTGTCACATCAAACACCCGCCAAGCCAACACAGACAGAAACCGCACACCACAGCAAAGGTGGGTCCTCGCGAGCACCTGGAATTCCTCAGGAAGGCAAGTGTGAGAAAACGTAAACTTGACCTGGACTTGATCGGGACTTACGTGTTCAACCAAACCGGCTTTGACCACCAACCCACCAAACAGCCTCAAGTTCCTAATTTCACAACCATAGTACAATTTTTTTCTGGAAAAATTTTTCTTAGGAAATTTCGTCCACCTACTTTCTCTAGAAATATTAGTTAACTGTACCTGTTTGTAAGCCCGTTCTGGTCCAAGTCCGTGCGAGGTTTTCTGCCGGCAAAAACGAATCAAAACGGCGTTGAAGACAACCTTGACCGCGACAATCTCAACCGGACGCAATTCAAACGTAATCGATCATTACCAAGCATTATTAATTTGATGACAATTAGAGTGGAGATCGGATCATAAGCGATGTGTCGTTCCAATTTTATCGGATGTCTCCGCAAAACGGATCATATTTGTTGTAATTACGAAACGGGGCAATTAAGTTTTCAAAAATTAACCGCATAGATTTGATCCGCATGATTTAAACCTAGAAAATTATAAAATTTTTAGAACTTAAGTCATTGATGTTAGGTCCTTATAATATCCTATTAAAAAAAACGGTAAAACTCCCCTAAAATTCACTTTTTATGTTTTAAATTATGTAGATACCATCTGCAGATCAATCTAGATTTTTGGAAAGCTTGCGTAAAATTTTTGCAATTGCAATCTTTCCACGTTTTAGACTATATCTTATTTAACCATAATGCATTTCAAAATCATATGAATTTCAACGTCATGGTCTGATATAATGACATTCATATATTATAACCAGTGGCTGAGGTACATGGTGGTGTGGCCACCGCCCACACAAGCCCATCAAAAGTTTCACTGTAAAAATTTAAATGACATTGTGATGACTTAAAAATTAAGTCGACTCGAGTGCTCTTTATAATTACCTGAATCATTGTAGTGAAATAGTGGATATATTCGTTATTATACAGATACTATAAGATTCAAAGAAAATAATTGCATGATAAGCAAAAAGGCATAGCTTGTAATCTGAAATGACCCACAATTAGCATCTCTATAGTTGGTTAAGCTTTTGACTTACATAGAGAATCATGCATGTGAAAACATGTTTGAAAAAATATTATGTCAAAATCTTTATCAATCTGAACATTGGTATTGTACCATTTTTCATCCATTGTGGAGATTAAAACTGTTGTTGCCGGTGGCGGAGCCACCACCGAAATCAACTCTACCACCGCCGCTGGCCCTCTTGCTCAATCTCTCTACGAAGTGAGGGAGAGAAAGCAGCGGTCGGCCATAGAGGAAGATGGACAGAAAGCAGCCACCCGACCATCACAACGCTTACTAAATTATGAGAGTGGCCCAAAAGGTGAATTAATAAAGTGTTGATACAAATTGTGAAGATTAGGGAATTAATTGGAAACTGATTACTTTTTTATAAAAGTTTCACAGGTGCGAAAAATCCAGCCTCTTGTTTTCTTTTGCACTTGTTCCGTTCCTTGCCATCAATTTGTTTCAATTGTCAACATCGTGACCTCTTTGCATTAACAATATATAAATGTTTGAAATTTATACTATGCAAAGAATTGACTTTATCAATCTTAATGAAAGGGTAGTTGATTTTTAATGTCATGTACATTACTAGCATATAATGCATATAAAATTAACAAGTAATAATAATTATTATTATTATCACATTATAATCATCATTATTGCTGTCATCAAGATTGTCCAAGATACTATGGGTGCATGCACAAGTACATGCCCAAATGAACGAAAAGTTAAACTTAAAATCTATCTAGACACTGTGGGCAGCATGTCACTGGATTTTTGCGTCTGCACACCTCCTCTTAACATGTCAACCACTCGCATATGATATGATGTTACCCAGAGTTTGTATTTTTTTTTTTACTATTTATTAATGAACTTTGAATAAAAACAAAAAATATTTCAACGTAGTTCACAAAGCAAAAAAAAGAAAAAGGTCCTCACAGTAAATTGGTATACTTTCATATTATTGTTATTTTACTTTTTTTTTCATGTTATTTTTATAAATACTATATACTTAACAAATTTGACCATGAAGCTTACTCTTTAATCACCGTCTCGACTCGCTTCATCGCCATCTAATCGGGTTCATCTATCTCAATGACATGGATAGTTGAGAGAAAAAACAAATGTAAAATATTAGATGACGAAAATATTTATACTATCCATTAGGTTACTCATGGTTGAATGGTGGGGTAGCTCTAACAAGCTATAATCACCATTCAATTATATATATGTATATATATATAACCTTTAGTAGTCATGCAAGAGCATTGGTCCACAAAGGAATGCTGAATAATTCATCAGCTGTTTCAACGCACCGATGGCCTGTTTTTCCTTTTTGTGTTTGAATGATAATGACAATGCATACCTCATATTCATGGGTGGAAGAAAAGAGTCTCTTCCGGCCGTCAAAAGCCTAATATTTTTTTCTCCCCCCATTTCAAAGACCACTCGTACTTATCATGGTATGTCCTCCACATATGGTGGCGGTTGGTGGATTTTTTTTTCTTCTTCCTTCTTCTCTTTTTTCTCAATTGTCAAATAACTGAGATAATTTCTCCTCCTACCAAATTATACGGACAACTAGGGATGCAGGTGGGTAGCGATAAGCTCAAACTTGATGGCAGCTTTTTTAAGAGTAGACCTTCTTGGACCTTCAATGACATTTGTTGGAGATTGAGATTTAATGGACCTTTTTCCCTCACTGAAACGGTGTGTTTGATTACTTAAGATTTTAAATCTATGCATGTGTGGCATTAGAGTTTTGAACTAGATCTTAAGTTAGACCTAAGATCCATATTTTAAGTACTCATTTTATTTTTTACAATATGAAAAAGTCAGATATAAGCTAAGAAGGAAGAAGGGTTGTATCTTACATCTATGGATCTCAAATCCCATGATCTTAAGTACCTTCAAAAAGCTTTTTCTTGTTATAAAAAAAATAAGAAATCAACTAGATATTCTTTTAGTTGTAAAATGCCATTTTGGGCAGCACCTACTTTTCTTAACTCGCACTGATATTTGGAACAGATTCATGGAACGTTGTGTTCATGTTCTTGTTTCAAACACCCCTAGTGCATGTGTCTCGGCATCCAGTGCATCAAATCTGGATCTGGGTCGGTCCAAACTTGGATCAAACTACCAAATTCAAAAACCAACTCCTTTTGCATTACAATTGACATTGAAAATGGTTATAGCTGGAACCTGACTGTGGCAAGAAATTTATAGACCACATGTAACTGGCTAGCAGCAGTATTGTCAGTGCCAGAAATATTTTTTTTAACATACTAATTGTTAATAAATTTAATGTTTATAAGCTACCATTTATTGAATGTGCTATTTTACTTATGACAACACATGCATTTAATATCTACATGTTCCTTAGTAGTTGAAGCGAATGAAATATGAATTTATTTTTTTAATTTTCCAGGATAATAGAAAAGTCAACTATATACGTAGACTTAGCAGCACGTTCCCTGTGATTGATTGTGCATTTAAACAACTGGAATATAATTTTTATGATGGTGATTGCAAAATAAGTTTTTGACAATAATAAATTTTGTATAAACAGTATATCCATTCAATGTCCATAAACAGAAAAGTTGTAGGATTTAAGTAAACCACACAATGGATCTGCTCCTTGAGGGAAAATAACAGGTTGAGCATATAGTGATGTTTAGCATCAAGATTAGTAAAGATCACTCTTAGTAGCATGGGAATGGGTTCTACTGTAATCCTCACGGGCTGTAAGGAATCATTGCATGGTGAAACGGTAAAATGTTTTACAATTGACAGAGCCAGAAGTTTTTTTAGCTGAGGTTCTCTTAAAAGCTTTGGTAAGGTGGGGTCTAGGGGCTACCTCCTATAGCTAGGCCAGCACACAGTAAGGGGCGGAGCCAAGGTAGGCCCGCTTGGGCCCTGGCCCCACTTCAATTTTTTTTAAAAAAAAATAATGTCACTTGTTTTATATAAAAATTTTAAAAAATGAAATTTTGGCCCTACTCAAAATTTAGAAACTTTAATTCGACCTGCTTCATAAAAAATTTCTGGTTTCGCATCTGCACACGGTCGGTGTTACCATGCCTTGAACCCCCACATTTAAAGGAAATTAATTTTTACATTGGACGCTTTATAGAATTATCCATAGCTTGTGGATTTTTGAGAAAAATTAGGAGAGAGACACTTCTTACCTAAACAACATCTTGGGGGTTTCCTTTTGGTGGAAGAAAAGAGAGAAAAAAATTTTGTTCTCCTTTGTTTCATCCTTAGCATTAAGCATCCATGAGAATGAGCAGGTTATATGTTATGGAGCATAACATATTATGGGCTAGAAATTGTCAAAATGTGCCCGTTCTTTAAATGTTACGTCGCATAGGTTAAATTCTGTCGCTTTGCTATAGATATCTGTATGGGCATGGGTGCTGGTATGGGTACAAGTACGAACCATTTTCATAAAACTTGAGTACAAGAGTACAACTATAACAAAAATAAGAATTCAAACAGACAAAACAACATATTTATGATTCAAAATGTATAAATTATGAAGATGAAATTAATGACAAAGTATAAAAGTAACAAACATGCTAAAAATAAAAAAATAAAGAAAACACTAATTTTTGAACAGAAATGGACTTGATCAATGTTGTCCAAATCTAAAAAAAGGATGGAAAATGTCTTGAGTATGTTGATTGTACCTGGTACTACTTTGAACGTGTCGAAGCACACCTAGAGATGTATTTGTACCGGTACCTGTATCCTACCCTAATGGTAAGGGTTCTACTCTATAAAAGAAGTACTCGTGTGACATAGGTTAAAGTGTGACATAGGTTAAATGTAAGATCTTCTCCTACAACAAGGAAAAGTGGTATGGGAGAAAAATATCTCTACAAAACAATAAACATACCCCTCAAGTTATAATGTGGGAACATGGTTTGATGTTATGGGGTATAACACGAAAATCAACCTCATTCCTTAAGTACTTTTGTGCGTCCATTTTAAGAGATAAAAAGGCATTGTCTTTCTTCAAAGATGTTTAATTATGCTCTTCCTTTACCTGTGGATGTAGTAGGCATATTGGCAAACAGCATATATATCATATTTTGGTGCTTTGCTTTTTTTGTCTTACAAGTTTATTTTATTCTTGTTTGATAATTTGTTTGGTGATTTAATTTGAATCATACAGTCGAAAATGGGATGGCTGCCTGCACATATCCACACCTGCCTCTCCCACTGCTTTCAAAAATAAACTTAACTACATAATCGTAGCTGTGAGAGGTGAGGGCCTGTATGTTTCAAAAAGTCAGTGAACAAGACTTTGAATATTTCAATATATATCAGCCTATGCGAGGCTGGCCATATTCGTATAGAAGGAGATTGTTTTTTGTAAGGTTGGCAGGGCCATCATATCATTTAGCTGTGTCTGAGCCCATGTCACGGGCCGACTCCTCCGAACACTTACCTCATCTACCAGCAGGACAAGGGGAGTAACCAGAAGCCTGCCGGCCTGCTTGAGCCTCTTCCTATTCCAGAACGTCCGTGAGAGAGCATCTCCATGGACTTCGACACGACACAAGGGAACAACCCAGGTCTTTTGTTTTTTTCCTAGTGAGGCCTAAAATTTTCTACATCGAGCACTGGCCAAATTATAACATTTAAAACTTTTACCAAGACCGTGACAATCTCCCCTTGTATATAAGTGGCTTAACAAACAGAGCCTTTAATGCTTTGTTTGAATGGAACGAAAGAGAAGGGTTGTTAAATCATGTTATAAAAAAAATAATAATATAATTTATATTACTTTACAATCATACTCTTGCACCAGATGATAAAGAGGGAGAAGGGGCGATCATGAACGGTGGTAAAAAGATAGACAGAGAAGAGAAAAAAGGTGAATTTGAAGAAGCTTCTTTATTGTGATGGTTTACCTGAATGGTGGTAAAAAGAGACTTGGGATCGAAAAATATGCTGCTATCAAGTAAAACATTGTCTATGCGGTAGAAAGCGATCAGCATTTCCTTTTCTTCCCAACCCCTTCAATTTTGAAGAGATTGAATTTACATTAGAGCATCCTTTTCATTTCGGTCCTTTCTTTTCTCTCTCTTTGTAACCAAACAAGTTTTCTACTTTCATTTTCTTTCCTTTCTTCTTAATTAATCAACTCTCCATCCAAATAAGGCGTAAGTTAAAAAATTTGTACCAAAATTTGAGATACTTAAAATTTGACCATATTATGCCGTCATTAAATGATACATGGTTTGACCGACCGTTTTTCTCCTGTAATATGGTCTTATAGTGTCACATTCTTGTAACGCCAAAAGAACAAGTGTTGCTGTGATCGGCTTGAATCAGCCCTCCTGATTGACTCAGTGCCATCAATTCTATCCATCAGTCGATCCAGGGTGTCACATATCATACATTATGTACTTTTATTTTCGAAAAGATGCTAATGATTTTTTTATTTTTATATTATACTATATATATATATACATATATGTATATATTGTATATCTTATCTGTTTTTCAAAAATAATTATAGTAAAAATTTTTGTAGATTCACCTACCTCTCCAATTCCTGAGCCTACCTTACAATTTAATAAAGATAGCTTTCTGTGATTTTTCTTGTAAAAGCCTCATTTTTCATGCTCAAACCTTTGTGATAGGAATGGAGACCTACCAAGAAAACGTTCACGTCATTTTAACACTGATTTAATTTTATTCCAAGATACATTACAAGATTAGATTGTACAAGCATGATATCCTCACATGCACACATTTACAAGTTTGCTATACCACAGAGGTGGTGCAAAAATCGCAAGACTTTCAGATTCTTAGTGTGACCAGTCAGTCACCCATGCTGGAAATCCACTGCCTTAATGCAGAAGCCAATCATGAAAGCAAAGAAGACAGTGAAGCCTACTAAAACTCCTGCTACAGGGCCCATGAGATCTCTGCTGTACCCAAAATGATCTTCCCCGTAGTCCTTGATCCTATGGCGACCCCTCCAGGTGCAATGATCTCATCTTCAAGATTCCCATATTGAGACACGATCAAGCCATACATTGTCCAAGCAGTATGACATATCCTGTAATACCAGATGCACCACTTTGGAATCCTCTGAATTGTAAACAGAATTATGCAAGAAGAGTCATTTGATGCAAGGATGTGTCCGGGATCCAAATTTCAGAATATCTGTTATTAAGACTCCAATCCTGATAAGATGACATGGATCATTTGGAGTTATAATAACCAGATCCAGTAGAGAACTGGACTCAGATCTGAATATATTTTTCACAATGTTGAGGGTAGCTATTGGAGGACAGATTCAGGCTTCAGGATCCTAAAATTTTTTCTTATCTTTGAATTCTAAGTGGTGTCATTAGCCAAAAAGATCATGTGGCCCCTGGACGGCAGATTAGAGATTTTCAGAATTCATGATCATGTGGCCCCTGGACGGCAGATTAGAGATTTTCAGAATTCATGACTCGCTTCCAAATGTTTTGCTGCGCCATTGTTTCTTGTTGCCATCCACAAACTCATGGGTCATTATTGATTAGCAGATATACCTTCTCCATCTTCTTTTTCCAAATGTTCGATGGGTACCCACTACCCAGTTACGATGGCATATGAACCTGATTACTTGTAATACGCAGTTTCTTCAATCAATTAAAAAACATTTGAAAATCCAAAATCTGATAATTAATATGATTATTACTTAATAACTATTCAAATGTGGTAATGGCAGCATCGTAGCCGAATTTGAATTTATTTGCATTGGTAAACTAGTTAGCATGTTAAAGTAGCGAGAATCTACTAAACTTTGCAACACTTGTAGAAGAAAGAAAAACAAGTTCCTGCAATTCCATACAAGGAAAACAAAGGATCCTACTAAAAGACTTCTCCCTTGCTTGATATCAAACACATGCACCAATGCGACAAAATAACAAAAAAAAATATTGAATTTATGTGATGAATATGCAATTTCTACAATCAAATATAAAAAAATTGTGGTAATGGCATCCTAGCTGTCAGTTACAGTAAAAGAAGAAACTCACTGTATCTACTAAACTTTGCAGTACTTGTAGAAAAAAAAGCACAAGTTCCTTTAATTCCACAGACGAAAGCTTAGTATCCATTCAGGAGTTGTTTCCTGTATTGACACCAGACACGCGCCAATGCGAGAAAATAACAAAAAGTTTTTGAGTATTAGCACTGCAAAATTTTCATACCCAGCAGTGCATCTTCTTCGGCCACTTGACGTCTGATTCTTCTTCTTCATGATCATCAATAGGTGGAGGTAGATTAAGGTCAATATCCAGAGGCTTATTTCTGCCTATATTGTTGGCCGACCGTCTGTGCAAGGTCATATGTCCACCCAGAGCTTGGCCCGTCAGGAAACACTTTCCACAGATAGAGCAGAAAGAATGTAGGCAGAGCTCTGCATCTTGCATCGGCTACTATGAGGTCACATTCTGTCAGGAAACACTTTCCATCAGGTCACATTGTGACCGGGCGCTTCTGAACTGCAAGCCCACCAACATCAGAGCTCTGCATCTTGCATCGGCTACTATGGCCGCCTAGTGCTTGAAACAAATGAAACCGGCGATGGCACTTCTTGTACTCGTACATCCTCGTCGCCCAAGGTAGAACTGCAGATTGGTCGTGCTTGGCATCCATGCTTGGAGTTGGAGAAGGAAGCATGGGAACGCCGATGCCAATGCAAACCTGTGGGGGAATTGTCTCCATTTGTTACTCGTAAAAATTGAAGGAAGCTTGGGAACACTAGTCGGTCAAGAAAGAGAAAAGTTGAAGGAGTTTGACGGTGAAAGATCTAGGGGGGTCAAAAAGGACAACAGAAGCTAGTTGTTTTTTCATTGCCTATTTGATTTCTTCACTTGTATTAGTCAGTTACGTCATTGTTAGTTGCTTAGATACCACATTTGGGAGGGTCTCTGTGACACTAAATTAGCAAAGATATTATCTTCTCTTATCGGTTTATGTTACAATAATAATCACATTGCCGCCCAAACAGCTTCTTAAACGGGCTTGATGTTGATCCAAAATTTAAGGTCATCACTTTCTTGAAGATAAAGTAGCTTAGACTCCAATTCGCTCTATGCAAGGTCTGGGACGGTATTTTAGGTTTCTAGTTGGATTTTGATTTGTTGTTTTACTTTGTTTGGATGCTACTTTAGGTTTTTATTTATCATTATTTTATTTTGGATCCAGATCCAAGGGACTGTCTTTAGGCTATATAAATATGTTTGGAGCTCACTCCATTTGTAATTGGCTTTCATTTAATAAAAACCGAAATTAGAAAGCTGAAACATGCAATTCCATTCTTACCGGCACTTGCACTCCACCTCCATTGGAGTGAAGATCTACGCATTAGGGTAAGAGAGGACTTCTCTCCTCTTATCCAGTTCAACGCTTAACCAAATCTAGGGAGAATTGAACGAGATGTTAATGGAAATGGGAAAGGAAATTAAATGCAAATAACAATTAGGGTCTTCATTAACTCAATGCTAATCACAAATGAGGCTTTAAACATCTTTATGTGGCCTGAAAACAGATCATTGGATCTAGATACGAAACGGAGTAAGAAAAAATAAAATCTTAAAAATACAAGAACAAGATCCAAATAAAATAAAATAACAAATAAAAACCCAAATTCAATTTTTTTTTTTTTTGGGTCATGCTCCGTTTCTCGCTCAAGAGGGCATGACTGTGTATGACCATGCCACTACAACAAAATTTCTTCCTAACATACATATATCCAGCAGAATTTAAGTCGGAAGGGTTCCAGATGTTGGTTGATAGGTAAATGCAAAAAATCCGTCGCTGAAAGTACTAAGGACTGTCGCTAAACGCACATGAAAACGTTGCTTCACCAGAAAAAAAAAATTGTTTGTTAATGCTCCTCTAACGACTATATTTTAACACCACATTTTTTCTTTTAGTTGTTCGGCTAAAAGAGAACTGTGCTGATGCTACTCTCACAACTGTTTTTTAGTGTCTGATATTTTATTTTTAGTCATCTCCCAACATTATTTACATTTTAACTTTCTTACATACACCAACATTCAATATATATATATATATATACATTTTAACTTCCTTACATACACCAACATCCAAAAATATATATGTATATATATAAACTTGCTTGTTAGTAGACATAGAGGTTGGAAGAAGGTTGCAAGCACATAGAAAGAACATCATCTACAGATCTAAACCCTGAAATATATTTGGTCCGAACCGGACCTAACCCGCACGGCAGGCGTTGCCGCACTCACCGATTTTACTCTCGTTTAATATACATGCCTTTCTTGAAAGACCACCCAACACGGATTTGGATTACGGAGATAGCTGCACATGCAATCTGGATCTGGACCCAGTTGGCCCTGATCAAATATATGTGTATATAAAGCACTCCATCTATTTAAAAACAATTGAATACTTAATCACAGTGGATGTACTTGAATTGTATTTTAATCGAATTCAGATTCATTCAGACGTACACCAGACTTGAATCCAAGAAGGAATACGTTCAGTGATGAAGGCTCTTAAATATTGTTGAACCTTCTTTGAACGGACCAAGTCAACCAGCCATCCATCACACTTGATTGAAATTGACTCACCTTCACTTTCTTTTTAGAGGTCGTTTGATGGCATTGGAACACCGTATAACAGAACGAACGTGTTCTTTTTAGGAGAAATTGATGCAAACATCGAACAAAGAACAGACGAGACACGCATGACGGATTAGCTACATTGACTCCATAAGTCAAGATATATATATGTGTGCTGTAAATGTCAAAATCTTTTATCTATTCATAGGGGCGCCGGCCATTGGATAGAGTTGGTGAAGTTTTCTTCAATACACGGCCCATAAAAATCGCAATAAAAAATAATTATCTTTGTGATGAATGAACCAAAACAAAGGAAACTTGTTGCCTTCTAAATGTGAAATTAATCCATATAGTCTTTGAGGTGGCGATGCATTGATTATGTGTTTGTAGGCTCAGTTATGAACACTAATTGGTCGCTACCGTGTGAAGCCATTGAAAAATGTGTAGAAGATTAATTTAGGTCCCTTAGATTAAGAACAAGCATCACCGGGATGTCAAACATGCGTCATGACGCATTCATATATATATATATATATATATATATATATATATATATATATATATATATATATATATATATATATATATATATATATATATATATATATATATATATCGTGAAAACCAGACACTTTATTTTTTTGCTAAAAAATATTTTAAATAAAATATAAGCATCCTAACATATTTATAAAAATTATTTTGATTTAGAACATGATTCAATGTTTTTTATGAAAAATGTTGACTTTTATATTATGAAAATGTTGATGTTATGAGAACCATTCAATTTTTTTATTATAAAATATTATTAAAACCCAAAAACATGATCAACTTAATATGTATTTTGCATCATTCTATCCTTAAGATCGTATTGGTAAGGTTAGATTTCAAAAGTATATTTATAATATCATGTTTAAAGGGTTTGGTTTTTGTCCCTGACCCATTAGTTTAGTCTTGTTTCTGTCAATCACTCTCTTAAATATCATGTTTAAAGGGTTTGGTTTTTGTCCCTGACCCATTAGTTTAGTCTGGTTTCTATCAATCACTCTCTTAAATATGATGTTTAAAGGGTTTGGTTTTTGTCCCTGACCCATTAGTTTAGTCTGGTTTCTATCAATCACTCTTATATATATATATATATATATATATATATATATATATATATATATATATATATATATATATATATATATATATATATATATATATATATTTGTTTATTTATTTAAAATATTTTTTTGTAATCTAAGTCTTATAAAGATTATCTTAAAATCTATTTGGTGAGAAATGTATATTAAGTTAGTCGTTTTTTATTTTAATAATGTTATATATATATATATATATATATATATATATCATTCACTGCATTAATCATGTCGCTCCAACTCTTTGCTAAGCCGTCTTTCCACTCCCGCACATTAAACACGCAGGCGATATACACAAACTACTAGCTAGCTGTTAATTGGTCTGACTAAGGAATAAATTGGCATGTATGCATGCAGTGCAGGGATAAGTGTGAGCGAGAGCTACGGGCCATACATTCGTGGGCAGGAAGCCGATATCTACTTCAAGCCGAGACCGTCGGACAAGGTTCGCTGGGACACAGAGATCATCGCCGGCTTCTTCCATCGGCAGCCGGAAACTTTCCCCGTTTGGGCCGGATACAATCTTGCTGCCCCTATTGTATGCTTTAGAGAAGCCGGAAGAGGGAGACATGGCGTTGGCGAAAGCAAGTTCTAGCGTCAAAAAGATCAGAAAACGACCGTGGTTAGGAGGGCAGACCAAGAGATGGGATACAAGAAGAAGGGTCGCTGGACTAGTGCGAGAACGCTTCCAGAAGGAAGCTGGTCTTCAAAGAAGCCATTGTTATAGGCAGGGGAGACGGCGGGCTGTGTCTCGTGCGGGCAAGATCCTGATCGCTAGTTAGAGGATGAGAGTATGAGAGTAGAAGCTTGACGATCTGATGAATTCAATTATCGATGGCTGTTGAATTATACCACTTGTTTGGCTAAGTTTAGATCATTACGGTGGTTATCATCGATGCCCACCAGTCTTCAACGGCTGACATATAAATAATACAAAAATGCAATTTTTATTATATTTTAATTACAAAAAATACACAAAAATGAATCAAATGGGGGTGGAAACTGCCCTTAGTCCCTTAATTACACGTCGTCAGCTTAGAGGCCTCTCTCAAGCTAGAGTCCAATACTCCAAGGCAAATTTGGTTATACAAAAACACAAGACTGCCCTTATTTTTTCTGTGTCAGTTGCACATCCCGTCGAGTCATTAACCAAAAAAAGAATGTCGCCCCTCAATGGCAAATTAGAGATTTCAGAATCCATGACTCCCTTCCAAATGTTTTGGTGCGTTATTGTTTCTTCTGGTCAAGGTTGTTGTAATTGTCACAAAAAACGTGTTAAAAAAAACATGTATAAAATGTGAAAAACAAGTCAGCAGTATAAAACATGAAAAAACACATTTTTTTAAAACATCAAAAAACAAAAAACATGTATAATACCCATATAGTACCTATATTATACATATTATATTATACCCTTTTTTTGCTGTTTATTTCATTTTTTTATTAATTTTTCTTTTTTATAAATTTTAAAATTTATTCAATGTTTTATTTTTTTTTTAAATTCACTGAGATATTCTTGAGATACACAACTTTGTCGTATTATACTCGAAAAATTTCTAGTCATATAATACCCATACATGTCTTTTATGACAATGGTTGTCATCTAGAACTCATGGGTTATTTTATTATTGATCAGAAGAAATACCTTCTACCTGTTCTTTTTCCAAATGTTTGATTGGTACCCGGTTACAATGGCATAAGAACGTTTCTGCAAACAAATAAAAAAAATCCAAAAATCTGAATCTGAATATTAATATGATTACTCCACACTCATATTCAGATGTTGGAATGGCAGCATCCGAGCTGAATTTAAATATATCTACATCATTAAGCAAGTGAGCATGTCACAGTAAAGGAAAAGACAAGTATATATCTGCTAAACTTTGCATTACTTGTCAAAGAAAGAAAAACAAGTTCCTACCATTTCATACAACAATAGCAAAGGATCCAACTATGAGGTGTTTCCTTTCGTTAATATCATACACATCCACCAATACGTCAAAAAAATGAAATTTTTTTGAATATCCATTCATGTATACATTGTTTCTACAATCAAATATAAAAATGTGTTGAAAGAAAAGACCATTATATATTTGTTAAACTTTGCATTACTTGTAAAATAAAGAAAAACAAGTTCATGTGATTGCATACAACGACATCAAACGATCTTACTAGGAGATGTTTTCCATGGTTAATATTATACACATCCAGAAATACGTCAAAAAAAAATTGAATATCTATTCATGTATACACAGTTTCTACAATCAAATATAAAAACGTGCTGAAGGAAAAGACCAGTATATATCTGCTAAACTTTGCATTATTTGTAAAAGAAAGAAAATGTATACAATGACAACAAATGATCCTACTAGGAGATGTTTCCATTGGTTAATATTAGACATCCACCAATGCGTAAAAAAAAACGAAAAATTTCTAAATATGTATTCATGTATACTCAGTGTGTACAATCAAATATAAAAATATGTTGAAGGAAAAGACTAGTATATATCTACTAAACATTGCATTACTTGTAGAAGAAAGAAACATTTGATTGCATACAATGACAGCAAAGGATCCTACTAGGAGATGTTTCCCTTAGTTAATATCATACACATCCACCAACGCGTAAAAAAAACGAAAATTTTTTGAATATCTATTCATGTATACATAGTTTCTACAATCAAATATAAAAATGTGTTAAAGGAAAAGATTAGTATAAATCTGTTAAACTTTGCATTACTCGTAGAAGAAAGAAAAACAAGTTTATGTGATTGCATACAACGACATCAAAAAAATGAAAAATTTCTCAATATCTATTCATGTATACGTAGTTTCTACAATCAAATATAAAAATGAGTTAAAGGAAAAGACCAATATCTATCTGCTAAACTTTGCATTACTTGTAGAAGAAAGAAAAACAAGTTCTTGCAATTGCATACAACGACAACAAAGGATCCTACTGGGAGAAAGGATCTTACTAGGAGATGTTTCCCTTGGTGTATATCATTTACATCCACCAATGCGTCAAAAAAAACAAAAAAAATCTAAATATCTATTCATGTATACGCAGTTTGTACAATCAAATATAAAAATGTGTTAAATGGAAAGACCAGTCCCTATCAGTTACTGCAATTGCACACAATGACAGCAAAGGATCCTACGAAGAGATGTTTCCCTATGTTAATATCATACACGTCCACCAATGCATCAAAAAAACAAAAAAAAAATTGAATATTTATTTATATATACACAGTTTCTATAATCAAATATAAAAACGTGTTAAAGGAAAAAGACCAGTATATATCTGCTAAACTTTACATGACTTGTATAAGAAAGAAAAACAAGCTCATGCCATTGCATACAAAGACAGCAAAGGATCCTACTAGGAGATGTTTTCCTTGGTTAATATCACACACATCCACGAATGCGCCAAAAAAATAAAAAAATTCTGAATTCTATTCATTTATACTTAGATTCCACAATTAAATATAAAAATGTGTTAAAAGAAAAGACTAGTATATATTTGCTAAACTTTGCATTACTTGTACAAGAAAGACAAACAAGTTCATGTGATTGCATACAACGACACCAAATGATCTTACTAGGAGATGTTTTCCTTGGTTAATATCATACACATCCACCAATGCATAAAAAAAACGAAAAAATTCTGAATATCTATTCATGTATACGCAGTTTCTACATTCAAATATAAAAATGTGTTAAAGGAAAGACTAGTATATATTTACTAAACTTTGCATTACTTGTAGAAAAAAGAAAAACAAGTTCATTTGATTGCATACAACGTCAACAAAAGATCCTACTATGAGATGTTTCCCTTGGTTAATAGCATACACATCCACCAATGCATTAAAAAAGATAAATTTTTTTTGAATATCTATTCATATATACATAGTTTCTATAATCAAATATAAAAATATCTTAAAGGAAAAGACAAGTATATATTTGCTAAACTTTGTATTATTTGTAAAGGAAAGAAAAACAAGCTCCTACAATTGCATACAACGACAACAAAAGATCTTACTCGATATGTTTCTCTTGGTTAATATCATACACATTCACCAATGCATCAAAAAACCGAAAAAATTCTAAAAATCTATTAATGTTTACGTAGTTTTTACAATCAAAAATAAAAATGTGTTAAAGGAAAAAACAAGTCTGCTAAACTTTGCAATACTTGTAGAATAAAGAAAACAAGCTTATGCGATTGCATACAACGACAACGAAGGATCCTACTCTGAGATGTTTCCCTTGGTTAATATCATTTACATCCACCAATGTGTAAAAAAAACAAAACATTTCTAAATATTTGTTCATGTATATGCAGTTTCTGTAATCAAATATAAAAATGTGTTAAAAGGAAAAGACCAGTGTATATCTGTTAAACTTTTCATTACTTGTAGAAGAAAGAAAAATAAGTTCCTGCTAATTGCATACAACAACAACAAAGGATCCTACTAGGAGATGTTTCCCTTAGTTAATATCATACACATCCACCAATACATCAAAAAAATGAAAAATTTCTCAATATCTATTCATGTATACTCAATTTCTACTATCAAATATAAAAATGTATTAAAGGAAAAGACTAGTATATATCTGCTAAACTTTGCATTACTTATAGAAGAAAGAAAAACAAGTTCCTGCGATTGTATACAACGACAGCAAAGGATCCTATTAGGAGATGTTTTCCTTGGTTAGTATCATACACATCTACCAATATGTCAAAAAAACAAAAAAAATCTGAATATCATGTATACGCAGTTTCTACAATCAAATATAAAAATGTGATAAATGGAAAGACCAGTATATATCTACTAAACTTTGCATTACTTGTAGAAGAAAGAAAAACAAGTTTCTGCGACTGCATACAATGACAACAAAGGATCCTACTAGGAGATGTTTCCCTTGGTTAATATTATACACATCCACCAATGCGTCAAAAAAACAAAAAAAAAATTGAATATCTATTCCTGTATACATACTTTCTACAATCAAATATAAAAAAGTGTTAAATGAAAAGACCATTATATATCTGCTAAACTTTGCATTAGTTGTAGAAAAAAGAAAAACAAATTCATGTGATTGCATACAACGACAACAAAGGGTCATACTAGGAGACGTTTCCCTTAGTTAATATCAAACACATCCACCAATGCATCAAAAAAACAAAAAAAATTTGAACATCTATTCATGTATGTGCAGTTTCTACAATCAAATATAAAAATGTGTTAAAGGAAATGACCACTATATATCTGCTAAATTTTGCATCACTTGTAGAATAAAGAAAACAAGTTACTGCGATTGCATACAACGACAGTAAAGGATCCTACGACAGCAAAGGATCCTATTAGGAGATGTTTCCCTTGGTTAATATCATACACATACTCCAATATGTCAAAAAAACAAAAAAAATCTAATCATGTATACGCAGTTTCTACAATCAAATATAAAAAATGTGTTAATGGCATCGTTGCTAAGAATTTATCTGCATCTTTAAGCTGGTTAGCCATTAAAAGAAGAAACTCGTTGTATACTTGTAGAAAAAAGAAGAATAAGTTCATGTAATTCCATAGATGAAAGCTTAGTATCCTTATAGGAGTTGTTTCTTATATTGACATTAGACACATGCACTAACGCGAGAAAATAACAAAAAGTTTTCTAAAAAAAAACAATAGTGGCAAGCAAATCAGCCCCGCGAGACTCCTTCCTTATCCCCCGAAGCCTTCCATGTTGGAGACTTCCCCCTGTCGTCATATTAGTCATAGTAGTTGGCATGATGGGTTGAATGCCTCCTTGGTCAAAGAGCCAGCGTGGCATTTTGGTTTTGTACCTTTTTTCGAGATTCAGTAATACCAAATCCGCCACTTTGGAATCCTCTGAATTATAAACAGAATCATGCAAGAATAGTCATTTAATGGCTTTAATTGGTGTCTCTGCAATAACCTTTAGTATGCAACACATAGTTCAGTTCAATCTTGGATTAATTTGCCTTTGTTATTTTTCAGTCAAGCAGTGGCGGTCCGGCGGAGCCAGAAAATTTTCACTGAGCGGCAGTAACCTATCTCTCGCTTAGGAGAATGAGTGATTGCAGGGCACTGACTTGGGTCTGGTGTGGGCATCACATGCGGTTGTACCTAGCTGAACATAAGTTCAGTTTAATCACAATGCAAGATTTTAGGGGCTGGCGTGGGTAGTGGCTCACTCCAGTCTCCCAGTAGCTTACTGTGGTTAGGCACACTTATACCAGGCTAGGCGTCACCATGGGTATCAAAACTGACTTTCTTCAACTTAAAGGTCTTAATTCCAACTGTGAGGCTAAGTGGACGAAGTACTTGTTGGTGTTAAACCAGTTTTTTTAGTTGGTATCAAAACATTGTGCTTTATAGAATGCCCCTTTAGAGGCTCAGTTTAAAACCATTTTGCCAACTATCTTGAATGTAGCATTTTGGTTGGCTTTACATCCCACCTCTCCCACTTTATACACCTTGGAATAACACACTGTTCTTATAAAGTAAAAAGAAACCTCCCATAGTGAAAGGAGGCGAAGGTTCCACGAGAAACAAAAGCAAGAGAAAAAGCAGTCCTAAAAGCGGGGGCTGAGGTAGAGTTAGTTGGTAACTTTGTGGCATATGTGGGGGTGATCTTGATGAATAACTACACGATATAGACTATTAACATAACAAATAAGACCTTTTACTTAATCCAACTCTATTTAAATTATTTAAATTCAGTCTAGGAACCAACCCTTTAAAAGATTTTTATCCAATTAACATAAGTTGGCCACTTATATGTAGTAGGGTTAGAACTTTATCAAATATAAATTGGATGACCCGAATTGAATTTGGTCAAGGAACCACATGTCAAATCTGAACGCAGTTAATAGTTTCATTCTAGTTTATTTCCTAGATTCAACTAAATGAATTTAACAACATTCGATTAATAATTAGGTACACCCAATTCTTCTTGCATCCCAACTAAAGTGCATCATAAAAAAGTGCTTTTAGTTTTAAAACGTGTTTCTTAAAATGCATGATCTGAAAACAACGTGTTTTTGTTCCAGGAAATATGACATGATTATGGACGTCATTCTTGGATCTAACAATCAAACATCAGGCATAGTTCCAATATTTTCTTGGAACAAAAATGTTGTATTATTGAGACATACATTGCACAAGTGTCCCAACAATATATTCTTTTTATCAGAAGCCTGCATCTAATGGTGGCCAATCTTTTCCCGCACTCTTAGAAAATCATTGTACACAATCAAAGGTGCAAGCAATCATTCTACTCATCTACTCGTTTCCTGCCGAGCAAGTGTGCCGTGTCCAGGCCCAACACCACAGAAGCTGTTCTCGTATGAGCTTCTTTAAAAAAACACACACACAAACGTCAATGATGAATATGATTGTTTCATTTAAATGCAACCATTTTTTATGGGCAGATTCATGAAAGAGTAATAGTTTGTTATTATAACAAAAGATTTTTTTAACAGCACATGAATGCCGACAAATGAAAAGCCATGTGTTTTTTTTTTGTCAAGGTTAATATGTAGTTTTAGAAAAAGTAGATACAGTCATATTGTTCGAGGATTAAAATTTAAAATTTGTCATAAAAAAATAAAAAACTTATTGTTAAAGTCATCATCATATGAAAAAAATTGTGAAAATTAAAGTGAGTTTTCTATCATGCAAAGAAGGTTTTCTGTTGGTCTTTTCCTGGCTTTTGCTTGTCATCACATTCGAATTTTCTGAATTCTATTGCCGGAACAGATTGTCTAATACCAGATGGATGCTGCTGTTGGGATTTCCCCATCTGGATAGTCCTGCGTCGATACGGGTCCATATTAAGTGTAAATACACGTGTCTTGTGATGGTGAGAGATACATCAAGTTAATCCGGTCTGGGTAATCGGTCTCCTCAGCCATACGTGAGTTGTCTGTCCCCATCACTGGGCTGCTATGGCTGAGGAGAGAAACTCATTGCCGCCGCCGCCACCGCCGCCGTCAATGCCGTTGGGGAACGACTCATTGGGGACGGTAGTCGTTCTTCCCACAGTCGCCGACATTCAGTCGGCGGTCGCCTCTACAGGTTCTTCTTCCGCCCTTTATGAAACACATGAATCATGAATGTTTGTTTTCGATTTCTGCATTTTCGTTTTGTTCGCTATCTTGTTCATCGCAAAGCTCCAACAATGGGTTATGGGCCCACTCCATGTTTCCGCTGCGCGTTTCTCTTTGCATTCTGTTTCACGCAAAGAGAATAGGGCAGAAATGTAGAAAGGGGGCGACGGCCTCCATCGCGTGGGTGATGGAAGCCGTTGGCTTCCATTGCAGTGGCAGAGCCAGGAACAGGGGAAGGGGACGGCCAAAAAGGCGAGGCGACGGTTGCCGTTGGGCGACGACGGGCCTCCGGCCTTTGTGGCGCGTCCTTACCGACGACCACCCACGTTATGGGTGGCCTGTCGGTGCCCTCCTCGCTTCTGATGTAGCGCTAACCTGGAAGAGGGAAAGGGGAAAACGGCGGGACGCATTGGCTTCTGTTGAAGGGCGACTGAAGGAAGGGAGGCCACCGGCGGGTTCACCGTCGCCAGACGGTCCTGACGGCACCCGCCGGCGTCCACCGAAAATTGCCCGTCGACCTCCCGCTGCCGTTTTCCTTCAACCACCGGCGTACACAGAATGGGGCACAGTGATAGACGATGGTAGGGAGGGCGTCGGCCGGTCAAAGGCTCGCCGGCGGCTTCGCCGTCGCCGGGCGGCGCCGTAAGATCGGCCGACTCCCACCCAAAGCCTCCGGAGGGCTGCTGGAGGTGAAACCGCCGTTCTCTGCCATTTCTGGCGAGCGGCGGTTTCTTCGTGATTTCCTGAAACAGCTCGCTAGGTCGAGCGGGAGCCAGTCGGGCGGAAGGCTGGGTGGGTCGGACTCGAGTCAGGTCATGCTGACCCGACCCGGATCCATAAAGATTTAATAAAAAAAATTGTTTTTCGTAGCCGCCCGCTCTATTCCGCCCGTTTGCGCTTTTGTTTTAAAAATTTTGGATCGGGTCGGGTCTGATCGGACCCGAACCGTATCCATACGGTCTGAATTCAATACAGAACCGATTCGATCCGTTTCAGGACCAGTTCAGACATTTTAGGACCGATTCGGACCTTCCAAAGACCGATTCAGGTGTTTTCAGACCGGTTTGGTCCGTTGGGGACCGATTCGAATCCTTTTCAGACCGGTTCTTTCCCTTTTCAAACCGGTTCATCTAGTTTTCCACCGGTTCGGTCCATTTAGGACTGATACGGGACCGGTTCTAAGCTAGATGAAGCTGGTATATGTGGTTTTATGCCTATTTAAGGTGTTTAATGAATTGGTTCGATCATTCTAGATCGATACGGGACCGATTCATTATGTTTCATGGAGCTTTAATGAATAACTTAGATAGCATTAAGTTGATTATGCAGAAATGATTCATGTGATTTGTGTTGTTTCATTTTATGTGTGATTTTATAACATATTCATGTATCATGTTTTGTTTAGGATTATGCTAAGGTTAAATTTTATTGCATGATCATAAAGTTTCTACGATAACGCTAATGTAATGAGCCTATGATTAGTTAAATCATGTTATACCTCACCAAAGTGACTACGCATGATTTAAAGGTACATTAGTGTTTTATGTTGTACTTATTCTCATTTGAAGTAACATTATTACCCAAAGATAGTGTGTTATGTTCAGGAGAATAAGTAGAGTAAAATAGGAAAATAGATTCTTACATAGTCTTGTCATTTTACACCCAAATGTGTTATGCTTGACTATAGTTTGGATTTACATTTTCTAGTTTTACTAGATAAAGTTAAGACGAAATACATATGCGTATTAGGTATATTACCAAAGTAGTATCCTAATGACCCCGGTATTTGTCTTGGAATTAGTAGACATAAAGAGCCTTTTATTTGGTTTATTGTTCCATATGGTTTGTCTCATATAATGCAAGTCAACTTATAGATGTCTTTTGTCGTCTGCAGTGCTTGGTTCAATTTATTTTAATTACTCAAATTATATCCCGTTACTTGATGATTCGAATTATGTTGAAGGAAAGAAAATGTTGTGTTTACATTGGGGTACATGGATCTGGATATGGCTTTGAGGCGACCTGAGCCACCACCTCTTACACCAGAAAGTACACATAATGAAATAGTGTACTTTGACAAGTGGGAGCGTTCTAACCGACTGAGCTTGTTGCTTTTGCAATCAAGGGTCGCTAAGAACATACGTGGTGCTATCCCACCTTGTAGATCGGTGAGAGAGTTCTTGGATGCGGTTGAGGCTCAGTTTGTCAGTTCTCATAAAGTCAGATCCAGCACCCTAATGTCGAAGTTAATATCTATGAAATATCAAGGAGGGGGTAACATTCGCGAGCATATGTTAGAAATGAGGAACATTGCTTCTCAGTTGAATGACATGAAGTTGACTATTTCTGAATCATTCTTGGTATTCTTTACTTTGACCTCTTTACCAGCTGAATATACTCCTTTCAAGATCAGTTACAACACACATAATACTGAATGGACATTCAATGAGGATGTCTAAGTGTGTTGAAGAGGAGGAAAGGATGAAGGGTGAGAAGTTGCAAAGTGCACATATGGTTTCTCACTCTGGGGTTGGTAAAGTTGGCATAAAGAAAAGTTCAATGAAAAGGAGTGCCAAAAAGAAGTCAACAACTCAAGCTAATTCTCAAACTGCACAGACTAGCTTAGCTCCTATGAAGTGTTTCTTTTGCAAGAAAAATGGGCATAAGAAGTCAGACTGCATCAAGTACAAGAATTGATTAGAGAAAAAAGGTAACATGTCATTTGTTTCACTTGAAAGTAATATGTTACATGTTCCTATTAATAGCTGGTAGATTGACTCTGGTGCTACTATGCATATTGCTAATAATTTACAGGACTTTCTGAGCAAAAGGGAACCAACACTACATGAGAGAAGCATTTTCTCAGGAAACAAAATGCGCTCACATGTGAAGGCTGTAGGAGAATGCCAGATTAGGCTTGATACTGGCTTTGTTTTGGATCTTCATGATGTTTTCTTTGTTCCATCATATAGTAGAAACTTGATTTCTGTATCCTGGACAAATTTGATTTCTGTTTGAAATTTGAAAACTCAAAGATGTTCATTTATAAAGATCTTGTTGAAATTGGTTCTGCTATTTTGTGTGATGGTTTGTACAAGTTAAATGTGAAGATCCAATCTCCTGAATTGTTGGTTTCTAATCATTGTATAAGTGGCAATAAGCGTAGTACCATAAAGGATGATTCGTACATGCTATAGCACCGTCGTTTGGGTCATATCTCTGAAAAGAGAATAAGGAGACTCTTGAATGAAGGGATCTTACGATCTCTTGATTTTACGGATAAAGACATATGTGTAGATTGCATAAAGGCAAAGCAAACTAACATGTATAAAGAAGGTGCCGAGCGATGTACTGAAAAGTTAGGAATTGTTCAAACAGATGTTTGTGGACCTTTCCCTCCTTGTTACACAGGCGAAATGTATTTTGTCACCTTTATAGATGACTATTCTCGGTACTTGTATCTCTACTTAATCTTTGAAAAATCCGATGTGTGTCAAGTTTTCAAAGACTATAAGAAAGAAGTAGAGAAACAAACCGGTGAGGTTATCAAGATAGTCAGGTCAGATAGAGGTGGTGAATATTATGGTAGGTTTACTGAGATGGGACAAAGGGAGGGACCATTAGCGCGATTTCTAAATGAAGAAGGCATTGTGTCTCAATACACCATGCCAGGTAGTGCTTATCAGAATGGTGTAGCTGAAAGAAGAAATCGTACGCTTAAGGAAATGGTTCGAGCTATGTTAAATTACTCTACTCTCCCTCTAACCTTGTGGGGTGAAGCTCTCAGGACAGCAGTGCATATCCAAAATAGGGTTCCTACTAAGGCTGTTCCTACAACTCCCTACGAGTTATGGACAGGTAGGAAACCTTCTCTTTCTTACATGCACATATGGGGATGTCCTGCTGAAGCTAAGTTGTATAACCCCTACATAAAAGCCTTTGATCCTATAACAACCAGTGGTTTCTTTATTGGTTATCCAGAAAGATCGAAAGGCTATAGGTTTTATTGTCTATCTCATACACCACATATTGTGGAAACAGATAAGGCTAAGTTTCTGGAAGATGACTCATTTGGATTAGATGCATTACAAAACCTCAATTTTGAGGAAATACAGGATACTGAAAGTAGACCTGATAAAGAGAATGTAAATGTGTATGATTATGTTGTCTCTCGTGATGACATGAATGCAAATCATACAGGTAATGCATCAGATCCAGATGAATTAAATGTAGATCATACTGATGAACGCGAACAGGATGTAGATATACAAATTGAAGATGATCAATTACCTGTTCGTAGATCTACAAGGGCCAGGAGATCTGCCATATCATCAGATTATGTGGTATACCTACAAGAGCCTAGTGATTTCATAGATATTGATGATGATCCTTTCACATTCATTGAAGCCGTTGAAAACAAACAATATAGACACTGGATTAATGCCATGAAAGAAAAGCTTGACTCTATGTATGGCTGAGGAGACCGATTACCCAGATAATGCCATGAAACAATATAGACACTGGATTAATGCCATGAAACAATATAGACACTGGATTAATGCAAACAATATAGACACTTTTTCCCTCTTACTCATCCCTCCTGCTGCAGGCATTTCTTGATCATCTGTCTCTTGGTTGCTTTGCAGCATTGATTGTGTTCCAATGTGAAGCTTTCAATCTTTCCCTTCAAATCCGAAAATTAAATTTTGTTATCTCTGAGATGCTTTCCAGTAAGCATTTGCCTTGTTTTGTACTAACTCCACTTAAACTAAAATGATCTAAATATGGAAGTAAAAGACTAGAATTTGAGGTATATAAGTTTGCAGATATACTTGTATATTTCTTCTTGCTTGCTGAAAAGTGGCTATTAGCAGACAGCCTCTACCTGACCTCCATGTTTTTTCAGTAACATAGAACCTGTAACGCAACTGATAACTTTAATTTGCTTCACATTATTGTACAATAGCATATGCCAAACTGAAATACATGAAAATCAGTGTAATATATAGTTTTACTGACCTTCCAAATAATGCTTCCTAGGAGGGCTTTGGTATGACTTTTTTAAGTAGGATGATATCAAGATGAAACTGGCCGTGTTTGATTTAACACCTATATATACGTGATGTTTCACATTTCTAGCTATTCCACATCTTTTAGACGTGGCTTGTAGATGCCAATATCCATTTTCGAGAGCAGGGGTTGGCAAAGCTTCCATACCAGGCTTGACGTCCTTTAACTAGCAAAGCTAAAGATACTGAGTTCTTTGCTGGCAGCAGAGTATACACTTATCTCTTTTAGTTAGTGATGAATGTAGTAGTCTCAGCTTACTTATGACAATATCGTTGAAGAGTGACTTGTGAAACGCTAATCTATAATGGGGTTGAGATATATCTGGAAACAGGAAGCCATTGGCGAGTTGCTTGCAGTGGTTAGGCCTGATTGGACTTGTAACATTTCCCTTGGTTCTTCTCTTGCATAAGCTGCAGAGGCAGAAAAATGCGTGACAAGTTTAATAGAGCTATAGCCCATTTGGAATTAGCTTGGATTAATGGTGACCAACAACTTACCACTGGTGGGGTAGGTTAATGACAGGATCACAACATCTTAATTTGAGGTTAGGTTAGTGAAAGAGAGGATTGATACTGTGATATTCAAATTTCAAAAGGTATTTTGGTGCACTATTTATGTGTGTGTGTGTGTGTAGACCTGGGCCACGGGCCGAGTACCCATCGGGTACCCAGTACCCTGCCTGGTCGGGCCCAGCCTCGGGCTATCGGGTCGGGCCCGGGCCTAAGGCTGGGCATCGGGCCGGGCCGCCGCCGGGTACCCGGTACCCGGCCCGCCACGGGCCCGGGCCCGAGCCTTGGAAAAAGCTTGCCGGGCCGGGCCGGGCCCGGGCCCGACTCGGGAAAAATCGTTAACGGGCCGGGCCCGGGCTTGGTATGCCGGCCCGGGTTAGCCCGTTAAGCCCGTTAAAAATTAAAAAATATATTTTTTTAATTTTAATATCATATATTTATTACTAATAAATACTATTTTATATTTAAAAATTTATTTTATAAATTTAAAATAATATTATTTTATTATAACGGGCCGGGCCCGGGCTCGGGTTTCATATATCCGGGCCCGGCCCGGCCCGACCCGTTAAATATTCGGGCCGGGCCCGGGCCCGACCCAGCGGCCCGTCGGGCCGTTCCGGCCCGAACTTTAACAGGCCGGGCCGGCCCGGCCCGGCCCGATGCCCAGCCTTACCCGGGCCTGATGGTGCGGTCTGGCTTGGCCCGATCCGGCCTTAATAATTAAAAATATATTTTTTTAATTTTTTAAAACTTAATAATATGTATTTTATTATTAAAATTATATTTTATATTATTAAAAATTATTTTATAATTTAAAAAATGTTTTTTATTATCAAACGGGCCAGTTGGGTCGGGCCCCGGAATATCGGGTCAAGCCCGGGCTTCAGGCCGACCCGGGCCGGGTTTTACTAGGGCAACTCGGCCCCATGCCCACACATAAACTTAATTTACCTGGCCTTGGAAAAGGCCAGTGTTGGTTGAGGATTTAGTAGCCCCAACCACTACGATAAAGACTTAAAGTAGTTGTAAGCCAGAAAACTAATCAGTGAAGACAAAAAGGTTATTACATTTGACCGGCGTTTGTAAAAAACGTCGACTGACATGGTTACATAGAATAATTAACTGTCAAATCAATCATAAAAAGACAATGTTTTGAGAGATCCTCAAAAATCTAGGGTCGATGGAGGTGGCTTGACCTTAAATCCATGGATTTGAGATTGGATCTTAGATTACACTTGACCGGCGTTGTAAAAAACGTCGACTGACATGGTTACATAGAATAATTAGCTGTCAAATCAATCATAAAAAGACAATGTTTTGAGAGATCCTCAAAAATCCATGGTATAGATCTAGGGTCGATAGAGGTGGCTTGACCTTAAATCCATGGATTTGAGATTGGATCTTAGATCACCGTGAATATGAGATCCATGGTGAAACAAACACAACTTTATGGTTTTCATGTAAGGTTTACATTTCAGGTGGTAGTGTGGTTAAAGGACCTTTTAAGTCTCTCAACCCCCTCTTCCATTTTTTCTTTTCAGTGTTTTCATGTTCTAATTATGGTTCCTCCTCTCTCTCTCTCTCCCCTCCCTTTGTCAGTAGGGTGACACCCTAAGGTCTGCCTCGGATCTAAGGTGGCAACATCTTGAAGTTAGAGCACATATTAATTTTTGGGGCATCAATTTTTTGTGTTGTAAAAAAAGGACATTGATATGTAAATTGAAGTATAGTGAGAGTGTACATCAAGGCACCAAAAGCAAGTTCAGTACCCTAGGAGTATGAATAAAATGGGTGGGGGCATCGGCTCTCTTCTTAAGTGGTAAGATGAAATATTTATCTTTCTCAATCAAGTATTTATCACATGGCCTTGTGTTTCGACACTAATTGCAATACAAAGATCTTACATTCTCATACCTTTTAAGACCGTCAGTTATGTATCAAATGAGCCTTGTATTAGGGAAAGAAACTAAAAATATGAGCCTTAGCCCTTAGAGTTTCTTAAAATTGACTAAGCTGATGCTTTTTAGGGTTTTGGATTTGGATCAGTTCCAGATTGTGAATCAGATTCAGATTCAGATATGTCTTTTCTTCATTCCAATCAAAATTTGAATTGGAATACATGAATATTTGAAAATGTTATACAATTAAGAGTGCATCTGATCCATTGACGTCTTAGCCACCAGCACCTCCAGGCTCCAAACTACCAGATTGGACGGTCTGTCTCAAATCTTGCTTTGGCTGCCGCTGTCCACTTCCGGTGCAAACCAAGGGTTGGGTGCTGTTTACAGATACTGGACCGCCCTCCCAGCTGCCTCGATAGTCAGCGGTGAGCTCATCTCCCTCCACCCACCGTCTTGCTGGCCACCATGGAGATCGGCCTGGTTGCTGGCCATCGTCGCTGCTTGAATTTCCCCCTTTACCTCAACCGGCGGTTTCAACAAGGGGTATTGATGTACCTCAACCGGCGGTTTCAACAAGGGGTATTGATGTACCAGATCGGCTAATGCTCCCAGGTTGATGCGACATTCAAACCAACCCAGATTCAGAGTTGACCATTGATTCCGAAACTTAAACAAAAACTGTAACATGAGCTTGAGCAGGCAGGCGAGTCAAAGTTTGGTACCGGATAGAGGGAAGAAGTCAAGAAGGAATTAGAACAGGAAGGCACTTGAGACTTGCTGTAGAACTTTCACTTGAACCGGCACTGGCACTAGCTCCGGAACTGAAACTAGAAAGTGACACGATTCCCACTTTTGACATGTCAACAAGGTCTTATAGACTCTTAGCGGAATGGGTAGAAGAACTGGAGCCCCTCAACAATCTATCCCGTTTGCATTCCCACATGCATTACCCTCATTGAATGATGAACAAATCAAAAGTGAAGATACAGCAGTAGCATTGGAAAGCTCTGAACGGCTTCATTCTACGTCCTCTGGCGAACCAGATGCTGGTGGCGGGCCTTCTTTGCCATCAGCCGAGATGACTGTAAGGCAGATGAATCCGGACATGACCGTCAATTGTCTTGCTCTAACTCCTTTCAAGCCCTCTCTAATGCAGGACTTGGAGGCTTCTGAACTGGCCGAGAATAAGATTATGACCCACGTGGAGGCAGCCCCCATTGAAGCAGTGAAGCAGGGTCTCTCACGATCCAACAAGAAGAAAAAACCGACTATAGTGCCTATTAGTTTAAAGACCAATAGGTATGCTATACTGATAGGTCCTCTGAATACCACTCCCTCTCGTCTTGATGGTGTCGGGACTCTTATGGAACATACGGGGAGTGGGCAACACTCCTTCCCGAAGTCGATTGAAGTCTTTTGTCCTTGAGCATAACCTGCTATTTTGCGCCCTTATGGACTTGTGCAATGTGCAAGCGTCTTGGCATGGCTCTTCATCTACTCTCGAAGATCTGGGTTCTATGGTCAATACACTGAAGCATAAGGGGCCGATGCCTCGCTCTTTTGGAGGTTTTAGCAGGGCCACATCCAAGAGATGCACCCAATCCCTTTTGTTGGTGCTGACAAAGTGCCTTAGGTCTTCCTCAAGGAGGGCATTGGCGCGCTCTGTCTGGCCGGGTGGAAGCTAGTGGAGAAGTGTAGTTCCGACTCTAGTAGCTTGTCCAGAATCGCCCTTTGAACCGGGGATCTCTTTCACTTACGAGACTTTGTGGGATCCCCCAGTACTTCACCACACCCTTCACGAAGAGTTTGGCTGCTTGTTCGGCAGTGCAGTCGGTGGGTGCCACCATGAAGGTGGCATACTTAGATTAGAGAACCGATCTACTACCACCATGATGGACCCAAGGCAGGAGACCTTGGGTAAGGCCGATCTTCCGTCCATAGATATGCTTGCCCATGGCCTTTCAGGGACAGGTAGTGGCTCCACCTCCTTGCTTCTGGTGTTCCACCTTGTCTTGTTGGCACACAAGGCAAGTCCGCACGCAATCTTCTACATCCTCGACCATTCGAGGCCAGTAGTACCCGACTTCAAGGAGGGCCATAGTTGGCACACAAGGCAAGTCCGCACGCAATCTTCTACATCCTCGACCATTCGAGGCCAGTAGTACCCGACTTCAAGGAGGGCCATAGTCCTTCGTTGTCCTGGGTGCCCTACCCATCGCGTGTCATAGCCTATGTCACCGCGGTACGGGTACGGGTGCTGGTACGGGTACGGGAAAACGGGTACTGGTACGGTGTTTTTGAAATTCATAGTACGGGTACGGTTTAAATTTTATGTAATAAAATTAATTTTTTAATTAAAAAATTATAAATTTTTAAAGAAACAACAAAACACCATCTCATAAAAACAATCATTTCATAAAAACTTTAAAATAACTTTAAAATGTTGACATAAGAGTGAAAAAATCTCGGTTTGTTTTGATGTTTGAGTGAGAAGTGCTCTTTTTTAGTCCTGTATTGATAAAGTTTGGAACAAGAAAGCAGCATAAAGAGTTTCTTTAACCCTTTTGTTGCACGTGAGATGGTGGTGGGAGACCTCGACGGGTGTGTAGCTCATTTAAAAAAGAATTTTTTCGGATAAGCTTAGTTTGGATCTAGTTTCGATTCAAAACCAGATCCAAACGTACCGCTACGCCGTACCGGTACCGGTACGCGCGGCAAAACCGCGTACCGCGGTGACATAAGGACTGATAGCACTCCCTTAGAAACTCCCTTTTGAGGTTGTCCCATTTAAGCCTATTGCCTTTGGTGCCCTTAGCCACTTCTGGTCTTCCCCTCTTGGGCTAACTGGACGGGGGCCTTTGCCATAGGGTCCTTCTCCAGTCCTTCCCTAAGACGGTCGGAGATGGTCCCTTCGAGTTGGCTTATGGCCGCACTTCCTTCTAACTTGAGCGTGGCCAATTCTGCTTTTCGGCGTCGCGCATCAGCAACTTGGTTGGTTGGTCCTCCCAGGCTTTGATTGGCCATATTGACTTTGTTCGTTGGATGCATAGGACAGGCAAGAAGTAATGGCCAGCGTCCAGCTCCTGTTCCGGTCTCCGACAGCCACCGGTGGCTACAGAAACTACCGTCTGATCACTGCCATTGGCGACCCATTCATCGTCTATGGTAGTTTGCAAGACAACTCCAAGCCGTCGGCATGCACAACTGCTTGCTGCAACACCGTCTTGTCACCGTCCATGGAACCCAACATTGGTGTCAGGTGATGTTCTGGCTTCACTTGCCTGAAAATTATCCGGTCATTGCACATCCTCATCTGTCTCGGAATCGAATTCATCGTTTGGTCGCACTGTCCCACAACTGAGGCAGAATCGTTGACTGCTACATTCATGGGTTAGGCCTGGGGACCGGGCCGGGCTAACAGGTACCTGGCTAGGTATGGGCCAGGTTCATGGTACAAGAGCAGGCATCGTCGGGCTTTTGCCCATTGCGCTAGGCCCGGTCTGGCCCGACATCATAACAGGCCAAGCTGGGTTACCTGACTTGACTTGGCTCCTTGGAGCCAAGTTAAATCAAAATGTAACAAATGTTAAAAACTTAAAACACTTTTAAACTTAAACCCAACGGCAACATTTGTTACATTTCGATTTAACATCACCGCTGAACCACCACCACCTCCGCCGATATCGCTGACTCGGTGTTTTCCGTTTGGCATCCACTGTCGCCGCACTACCAGTCTGCCACTGCTGCATAAAACGGTGCATGCCTTGTGGCTGTGAGCCACCACACTCCGCCATCATTCACCGCTTCTGAGTCATCCGCCACCGCCACTGAACGGTCTGCGGCGCGGCCGCGCCTTGTGTAGCAGAGTTACCACTCACTAGCCTATGATGTTCTATTCTACGTTTTGATCTCTCTCTCTATCTCCTTCTTCTCCCTTGCTTAGCATGATAGAGAACACCCTTCAGTTATACTTTGCACCGTAATACACGCTAGATTCATTCATCCAAGTGTTTGTGCATACATAACAAGAAGTGTTCTAAAATGATGCTAAATCATTTTTCTTGCTGACTCATGTCCTCCCATGATGCAAGATCGATGGGTCAAGCCGGGCAGGGCTTCGGACGTGGTTGACTAGGCCCGGTACCTGGCTTGGCCTAGCCTGTTATAGTCGGGCCTGGTAGCGTACCAGCCTGGTCTGAATTTGGGTTGTTAACGGTGTTTAGTAAACAGGTTAGGGCGATCCGACGCGGCTCGATGACCAGGCCCAATGTGGGCCCTATCTACTTAATAACTCGATGGTGCATCTATGTATTTCTTCTACATTACTTTTTTTTTTTGGATTGGATTCTCCAGGAAAATAGTAATGTGCACAACCTTTGTGACAAAAAAAAATGCATAGAGGTATATTATAACCAAAATGTTCCTTAACTAAAAGTATACAAAAATTTCAAAAATGTAAAAAGGGGTTATGATTAACAGTCTAAAAAGTATAGTTTTTATAAAAAAAAAAATTATTTGTTCTTTGGTGTATTTTTTGGGTGCACAGATATTTCACGCAACTCGATCTCAATTTTCCTTCCCTTTTTGGTCGATCACGAGGAATGAAAGAAAACTGAGCTTTGGTTTCGATTTGATTCAGTGATTAGAGTTTTCGCTTTAAAGCCCGTCTTAAAGTACTGTGCTGAGGAAATGAAAGGAAAACAAAGCAAACAAAATATAACATAAATAAAGGCAAAGAAAATAGAAAAACACCAAAAACAATTAGGATCTTTTCCTTTATATACACTAAAAATTGATCCATGGGCTTGGATAAAAAAAGAGAACAAAACAAAAAATAAAAACCAAAATCTCATACCTGGATCTTTTTCTACTTCCGCTCCATCATAATTAAATGCTCAAATTAACCTCCACAAAATATAAACCAAGTATGCTAGATCCCGCTGAATTATGCAGATGTCATTGACATATCTAAGAAACAAATATATCCAATTATGCAGAAGAAATAATGTTCCGATTGATACTAAATCCTATAAAATATAAGGATTTAACACCTAACGGCTAACATCAATATGATAATTCTTTTGACTTCCAAATAAATGTAGGGATTTAGCACCTAACTATACATCATGTTAAAGTCAAGAAACAATTGGTGCAAAATGATTGATATACATCTGTTCCGCAACCATGAACAACTTATTGTTGT
This sequence comes from Nymphaea thermarum, assembly GCA_011799765.1. Lineage (NCBI taxonomy): Eukaryota > Viridiplantae > Streptophyta > Magnoliopsida > Nymphaeales > Nymphaeaceae > Nymphaea > Nymphaea thermarum. Next base: position 78,963 of record JAANDH010000504.1, read on the forward strand.
TTCATGAATCTACCTAAAGTATCAGGTACATTTATGAAATGTTGAATTACAGTATTTCATGAATTTGCTTCAATTTTGAAACAATAATAGCGCCAAACAGCCTTTATGAATTATTGACTACAAATTCATTCGAGCAGCGGGCTTGCAAACTTTATAGGAGCATGGGCATTTATAATATCTTAAGTGATGAATAAGAAGAATTGTGTGAATTGAGGTGGTCGTGGGTATTTCAATGAAGCGAGTTTGTATAGTTATTTGTTGTTATTTTTTAGTTCAATTCTTCATATTTTAAATTACATGTATCTATTTATTTTTTAATTTGTTAAAAGATACGTTAGTGATGTCAGCCTATACGCTACCTATTCATCTGAATTGCTAAATCTTCCATTGGTAAATGTTCCAATTCAGTGTATCAACAGTACGATTGCTCGGATTTAAGTTTTTGATTTGTTAGGAGGGCTGCACAATGAGTCGAGCTAACTCGAGCTTGACTTGAACTCTCTCAAAAAAATTTGATTTGAATTCGAGCTTAAATTTATACTCAAAATGTTCAACTAACTAGTCCATTCCGAGCTATAAAAACTCAACTCGTTTAAACTCGCTCGGGTTCATCATATTTGAATTAGTTAAACGCATGTTAAAAGAAGCTAGACAAGTAAACAAAAACAAGTTAAGCAAGTCGAGTTTGAGCCCATTATATGAAGCTCGACATGAGTTCAAGATAAAGTCAATCTGTTAGTTTAGACTTGTGGTGGAAATTGCTGTTTATCATATCCCATTTGATCACATTTTTCTTAACTAGAGTTGGTGTTCAGGTTTGGACTTAGATTTGAGATTGGATTTTAATATGAAGAGGGCAAGATTTGACTTTTAAGACTGAAATCAGATTTCTTAACTTTTTTATGAATTTATCTGGAAAATAAACTTTGGAAGAAATAAAACTTATTTCATAATATCCGATAAGGGATAAAATGCCATATTATTCAAGCTTCAGATATGGGATTTTTGATTTGAATTTTACAACATTGCACATATACATTGAGTGGGACGGGAAAAAAGGAAAAAACCCTAAAATCTCCATTTTCTGAAGTTACCGAATAGTTAAAAATATTTTAAATTGATAAAACAAATATTGACCATGATCAAATATGTATCCAGACGATACGGACAACAGAGAATTCGAACCGTGTCAACTACGTCTGGTCTTCCCGAGCGGAGGTCGTTATATTGAAACCCACATAAACGTCGGATATAGAACTGCTGGAACAAGGAACGGCGCGGACAAGGGGTATTTATTTTCGCTGTGTTCCCTCGGTTCCTTTGTTCGGAACAGCGGGTTCCCTCTTCTCCCTCTCGGTCTCTCCTCTGCTGCTCTCTCTCCATATCCCCGCCCGCAGCCCTAGACATCTCCGGCGGTGCTCTTCTTCTCCGACAACCGGTCTCTCCGCTGATCCAGCCTAGGCATGACTCTCCTACTCCTTGCCCGAGCTGTCTCTCACACTTTCGCAGGTCAGCGGGACTCCTACCCCTTGCTTCTATTATCTCTCGATTTAATTTGCTTTTATTCAACAGCGGCTCCGTCGATAAGAATGATGTCGGTTCTTAACCTTTTTTTATTTTTCGACGCATTTTTTCTTTCCTTCACTTATTCTCCTCGATTCGTCGTCTGGCAGTTCCACTTCTCTTAGTTTTTGTTTCGCTGGGTAATTTAGATGCAGAACATGAATTGTTTGAGCTATTGGGCCTTCCGCATAAAACGTCACTTTGGCCTAGTTCTGCGTGAAATCATCGTGCCTGAAATTGTTTGGTAGCACATGCCGTGTCCTGCCATTAAAAACTTCCTGCTGGCAAGAGCGATCGGACTATATAAGAGAACCGTAAATACAGCTTTAGTATCCAATCGGGTTTGATACGAGTTAGCCCAGCGGCTGAACCTGATCCGTTGATACTTCCGACCGCCTGAGTATCCCTTGGTGAGGCTTTTCGGGGTTTCAGGAAATGATAGAATCTAAACTTCCCTGCTGAAAAATATCAAAAGAGGGTTTTTCCGATTCTGATAAAACCTTCCCTACGCACTAAGAAATGGGTCAATCTCTCTCTCTCTCTCGTGTGTGCGACTCCTGTATGACGTTTTCGTTTCTTCGTTCATTTTTTTCCCTCATCGTACTTGGGGAATTGTACCCCAGGCGTGGACGTCCTGTCCTAACAGGTTTCCTTCTCTCTCTCTCTCTCATCTGCATATTTCATTATTACATGCAAAAGACGCACATCACTAGGTCGAAATTTCTTTACCGTATGTCATCCGAATGTTTAATTCGTTGAGGATCGTTTTCGAAATGCTCAACATTTTCTTCTGCATACACACTTTAATGTTATGACAATGAAGTGGAACAATAGACGTCTTCTAGTTCAAAATTCAGCCATCGATTTCATATATTGCAGTGTTACTTTTGTGGCTGCCTTCTTTTGGCTCAATATTATTTTGTTCGTGGAAATTGCTGGCACTTAACCTTTTCACTAGTTGTATGCAAACTTACTTTACAAATTACAGGGCTAACCTTCTGTCTAAGAACTAGTTGTTGAATCTTGTCTTTCTTTTGCTATAATCTGCTGCAGAGTCTTAGTCCTTGAAAGAATGCTTATCTGTAGACCTGGTTAAACTTTGACAGAAAGACATCATGTTCTAATTTGAAGACTCTCTCTCTCTCTCTCTCTCTCTCTATATGCATGCACACACATATGCATGTACATATGTATGTTCCTTTGGTATCCGGGATATCTATACCTTTTTTGTGAATAATCATGCCTTAGTCAACTTTTCAAAGAGCAGTAGTTATATGATGATATTTCACCAAAGTGCAACTTGATGTGGCAGTTTGAAGAGTGAACTGTAAAATCTGTGCTATCAAATGATTGGATCCACTGATGGACTTGAATGCTTCACCTTTACCTGAAGACGATGAAGAAGAGCAAAATCTAGAAACTCATCTTCAAGATGAAATTTATGAGGAAGAACATGTAGAAACGGCAGTGGAGACTTTGCGCAGGGTAAGTTTTAAGATTTAAGTCTCAGAACTCTTGGAGCCATTACCCTTTTGCATTATATGTCCTTACGATTTCTAAAGCTATGTAGTGGTACTCCTGAATGGTTTGAAGTCTGAACTATTGAAAGCTCACTTTGTTAATGCATTTCGTGTTTGAATTATGCTGTGTAAACTTATTGATGTGCAATTATGGTATCTGTTGGTAACATTTTGGTGTCAGTTTAGTAATATTAATTAAAAGTTATATTAGTTTTCATGCTACTATTGATGATATTAATTGCCAGTTCAGCTAACTGGAAGCAATAGGCCAAAAACTCAAAACCAATACCCTCATGACCTAAACAGGAACAGCATCACAACAAGTGCACCAAAGTACATGTGAGACACATAAGAAAAGGAACATTATTGATCGGGACTTTAGAAAAGGATGAATTTTAAGGGGAATTTATCTCTTTTCATATACAACAAGAGAGAGATGGAATAGCTGTTGGATCAGCTCCAATGGCTCTAGATTTTCTTGGAGCTAGCCAATGGCTAGTCAAGCTGTTAGAAAAGTTCCAAACTTGAGCAAAGAATTGACATTATGTAAATGCATATATTTGTCCATATATACATAGAGTCACTAAACCATGGCTATTAATTTTATACACTTGTAGACATCAATGTCCAGCTTGATCGGATGACCCTTTGGTTTTTCTATTTATATATTTTTTTTAAGCTGCGCCTACATGAGAGTGTCGTGCATCACAGTGGGAAGAGGAGAGGAACCCCTCCCCCTGCCGCCCTGACGGCGGAGCTATGAGCGCTGTCCCTGGCAGTTGGCACCACCCGATGACATGGATGCTGCCGTCGGGCGGCAGGGGAGGGGAGGGGTTCTTCCTCTGGTGGGAAGGGGAAGAGGTTCTCATCCTGCTGGCCGATGGTGGCACCCAAACTGTCGGCCGTCATGGGAGGAATCCCCCTCCTCCCCTTCAGCCTTTTTGAAAATATTGTGATATTAACGAAAAACGAAAAAAAATGAAAAAAAGGGAAAATATGCTATACTTTGAAAAAGAATTTTGTCATGTTTTTATTGCTGTTTTGTCATGATTTTATTGCGAATTTTCGCTATTTTTTCATCTATTTTTTGAAATTTTTCTTTCAATTTTTTTTTATTGTTTTTTCCCTCTTAAGCTCTGCCCTGCTTTCATTGCTGAAGAGCAGGCCCACACAGCCCTAGTTCTGGATGAACATCCTTCCATGTATCCCTACAGATGATTGGGACTTGGGAAAATCAGGAGTAACAGGGGAGCAGAAGAAGAATGGCTCATAGAATGGAACCATCATGATGATATCCCTTCTACCTGGGAACGGGCTGATGACATTCATCAAAGGTTCCCAGATTTCACACCTTGACGACAAGGTGTCGGAGAAAGGGGGTCAAGTTTTAGAGCTGGACCCGAACCCTCGAACTTTCTTTCCCCTTTATCACATTTTTTTTTGATAGCATTTCATTTTCCATGTTTCTGTTTGGACTTGAGTCGGGTGGCTGGGGCCAGGTGAGTAGTTAGCAACTAATGAGACCTTACCCTGTTTAACGGATATATACTGAACTTAATGGGGATTGAAAGCCCTAAGACGAAATACAATTACTTCTCAAAGCTGGGCTTCTCCTTTGGTGAGTGAATGGGATTAATCATCCAAGGATCAATATCTTATGTGTGTATGTATATATATAATTATATATATATACATATATGATTATAGTTAATATATATATGTAAGACTGAAAACCTACTAATTATTTACATACTGTGTCGGACTGATCCCAAAACCTAGATTCTTTATCTGGCCACCAACTGGGTGACTAGTCTACTAGCTGGCAAACTAGTTGCCTCAGTCAACACAGATTTCATGTAGAAGGAGCTTAATGACATTGTTTTATGAAATTTAAGTCTGTTTCTGTTCTCCTCCTTTGCCTTTCTGGACTATTAATTTTTTTAGAACTTTTCTGTAGTGGATTTAACTGCCTTAGTTGAGGGGAAAATGGTTTCTCAACTTGGTTGCTTGATCAAAGTCAAAGCACGTTTCCTGCTGTGTACCATTAATTTATCATTCAGTGTTCTCTTTGAACCACCATTCTTCTTGTGTCATTCTAATAGCTTGTGAAGAATTTCTGTACTGCAATGCTATCTTTCTGTTGCTTAGTTACAAACTGCATTCATTCACTTAGGAGCGTGAAGAACGCCGTCAAAGATTGAAAAGAGAACATCCAGATGATTTAGCAGGTCGTACTTCTGCCAAAGTACAGAGGGGCAATATAACATTTCAATCTAGAAACAATGCATTCAATGAAAGAAAGAAGCAGCTGCCCAGTGGTAAGGGTGTGAAATCAGTTGTAGTTGACAAGTAGTGTTATCTCACATTGTAATTGTCATTTGTTTGCTCTTTTTTTACTTTACCTGTCTTCATTAATTGATCTTATTGTTGTTGTTTTTAGGTTGGCTTGACTGTCCACCATATGGCAAACATATATTTAATATTATTCCTTCTAAAGTTCCACTAAGTGAGAGTTTCAATGAGTATGTTGTGCCTGGTAAGAGATATAACATCAGAAGGGTGATTGACAAGCAGAGGATTGCAGGAAGAGAGGTTTGTATGCTCTTGAGAGATTTAATATTTGTACTACTACTTCACCAGACATGCATGTCCTGTGCTCGGTCGCATGACACTGGAAGACATAATAGCACTTCATGAATACATTCACTTTTAAGGCCTTTACTTTTATTTCTTTCTTGGTATCACCTTGTTGCTTATTTGGTATCCTTTTTTATTTTATGATCATCTTATATTTCGATTTCCCTTCTGCGCTTTCTCATAGTTAATGGCTATTTTAGGAGTCTAAAGTATTGCAGTTGAGATGATATTCATATTTAGTTTCTGTAAATTGGAAATATTGAATCCAGAAAGTCATTTGCATGTGTGCTGTAATATTGGCATTGCCGAGTTAACTGTAATCATCTCGACATTTTGAATTTTTCTTTGATATGCTTTGGTTAAGCTTGAAACAAAGCCTTAATTGCTTATGCTTTTCTCGATGTTTTTTAGCCTTTTGTCTCATTTTCTAAATCTGTTGTTTTCCTGCTTTTGTATCTGCTAGCTTGGATTGGTTATTGATCTGACAAATACTTCTCGCTACTATTCACCAATAGATTGGAAGAAGCAGGGTGTTAAACATTTCAAGGTGAGATTTACTTTCTTGTGCAGGAAACCTTGTTTCGTACTCTCAGGAATTGTCCTTTATTCTTGTGTTTCCTTTTTCCTTTCCTTTTTTATTTCAGATTGCATGCAAAGGACGTGACGAAGTGCCAGATGCTCTATCTGTGAACATTTTCTGCTACGAGGTACTATTTTCAAATCTTTATTCCTATGTCACTTCAGGTTCTTATCAATTACTATAAGGAGTCATAAATACAAGAAGTAGAGAATTAGAAGAAGAAGAGCTGACTGAGACATCTGTTTCGAGCACTTTGGAATGGAAAGTTATAATTGTCAAAAAACAAAGTGGTGGTGGGGGGCTTGGGAAAGCATAATCGATAAAGGGTCTAATTCAATGGTTTATTACCCTGTGCAAGATCATTATGATTGCAATATAATATTTCAGTTACTACTAAAAGAAATAGAGGAGAAGAAAGATCTCCCTATGTCAAAGCATGTTGACTCTCAGAAAATGCAGAAGTCTTTATGAATAATGCCTCTCACACACAGTTTGCTCCAAATGGCTTTGTTATTATGGATGATGGTAGTTTAGATATGATCACAAATCTTGTTCGAATCTCGACCTGATTACTTAGTTCGAATGAGGAAGTCTGAATCAGGATCTAAATTGGGTATAGTGTGAGACAGAATTTTTTTATCTGATCTGATGGATAGCTGACTCAATCAGACACATGAAATTCTCAATCCAATCACATGTGAAAATTTATCAAACATTACATATGAAAATTCATCTTGTTTGCTAAAATTTGTTGAGTTCTGTGAGTCTATCCAGAGAGGAGAACGAGGAGAACAACTGTTAATTCTAATGCTTTATCCATCTATATTCTCATTGTCTTGGTTCTTTTCTTTGCGCGCTAATATGAATTATTCGAGGACAGACCTATTGCAGTGGACCTTTCTTTGGTTTCTATTTTTTATATTCCTTAATGTTGTGGGACCTCCTCTAGTTGTTAACATCTCTTATCTTTTATACAATTTTAACCTTGTGTTTCATAGCTCTTTTCTCTCTCAAAAACATTGGTTGATGGAGAGAAATGCTGAAATACTATGAATTTCATATGTTTTCTTCTTAATGGAACAACTGTGTCATTTTTCAATGTTCATTTCTTGACAGAAATATTCCTAAAATTTTTTGATATTTCAAAGGGAACCTTTATTAAAGTGAAGGATAGGTTTAATGGCTTAATCTAAAATTTTTCGCATATTGAAAGAGCGTGATGGCCAAATATTTTAAGCATAGTCTCAAAAAATGTTCTCGCATTTTAAATGGCTAAGTTTTTCTTGGGTATCACATGACGACCTTCAATTGCTTCCAAGAACTGTGTGTAAATGTGCAGGTTGACCTTGAGATCTTATTTTTCAGTGCTTGTAAACTTATGTGCCATTGTTCCCAGGTAATGCAGTTTTTCCAGCGGCAAAAATCAAAATATATATTGGTACACTGCACTCATGGGCATAACAGAACTGGATATATGATCATTAATTTTCTTGTACGGTGTTACGGTTATTCTGTCACTGAGGTACATATTTGTGTTTTTCTCCGTTCCAGGCTTTTGCTTTTGTGAAAGTCTTGTGGTGGTTGACTGATCTGTCTTGTACAGGCCATAGAAGCATTTGCAGCAGCTCGCCCTCCTGGAATATATAAACCGGACTATATTGATGCACTATACACATTTTATCATGAGAAAAAACCTGACTCAGTTGTATGTCCTCCAACCCCTGAATGGAAAAGGTCCTCTGAGCTTGATCTGAATGGAGATTCTCTTCCTGATATGGAGGATGATGATGGTAACATTGGGATTTCTGCTGCACTGCAAGTAGGTACTAGGTGGACCATTGAGACAGGAATTCTTGCATGCATTCACTATATTTTGAGTTGGCTTCAATATCTTAATTGTGTCACGTGCATGCATTTCTTACATTCTGTCTCTGCTATAAGCTCTTGAATGCCTTTAAGGGTTTAATAGTGTCTCAGTTTGTACTATACAAGGAACTTGTGTATCCAAGAAGATGTTTGTTATTTAATGTTTGTTCATAACAAGAAAAAGAAAAATTTAGTAGTGAGGAAATGTTCAATTCACAATGTAACCGGTCAAATGCCTATCTGCACAAGGAAATGGATAGCCTCATACTTCCTAAAATAATAGCCCAATGCAGTTGGAATATAAACTATTTATCATTATTCTCTTAGTTGTTTAAAAGTTCGACTCACTAATTTTTTGTGATCATGATATTTAAAATATTTCAGTGTGAATGTCTTGATGAATATCTAATTTCTGAACTGGCTTTGGTTGTTGAAATGATCATAATTATGTTAGACTACTGAGGCGATGAAAAGAGTGGTATACGTTATGATTGAATCCTTAACCACTTTAGCCTAGCACAAATTTAGGGAAGACCTTAGATAAAGGAGATGGGGAAGGTTATTTCCGCCCTCTTGGATTCATACCTTGTAGTGTGACCTTGGTTCTAGGGTATGATGAAGATTGTGCACACTATTTTTTTTCTTTTGGAGATGCATATGACACGGCATTAAATAGTGAATGAACAAACATTCACGATACTCTGAAGAATTTGAATCTTTGATGCTATAAATTCTGTCTTCAAAGCCATAATTTGACATTTCCCAATCATTCATGTCTATGTGGAGTTGTATTAGCTTTTACGTTCTAAGATTATGCAGGCTGAAAAACATGACTTTATCAATATGCAAATTGTATGGCACTAAATAGCACTAAATAGTTAAGTACATACCATGCACAGACACCTACTGACCTACACACTGTATGAGTATGTTGGCATGCTTATAGTGTCTATTTCTCCTTTTTTTCATTTATTCCTATCTTATGTTGTGGTCAGCTGAAGCTTTTAAAACCGGAGTCACCCGTATCCTAGATACAGAGCCGTATCATATGATACATATTGTATAGGTTGAAAAACCTATACGAGAAGAGCATGATACACAAAATTCATGTGTATCTTACTCTTATCTGCCGTATCTTACGACATGGCCGATACAGGCTGTGTCTTACAATACGATTCTGTTTCTGAAAAAGGGGTTTGATGCCCCTTTTTTGTTGAGCTTTTTTTTAGAAGTTCCTCTCCCTTTTCATTTTCAATGCTTTCAAGAGTTTTGGGAGGGTGAGTTTTATCATTTTAAAAAGAAATCACCAATAAATAATTGTCTTAAGGGAAAAATCACCAGCATGAAGGGGTGAGGATGAAGATGAAGAAAATAATGATTATTGTATCGATTGATAATAATCATTATGTTATTTAATCATAAACATTATTTCAATTCTCATTTGATTACACGTTTTGATGTGATGTAAAATATTTTAAAGTTTAGAGTCCACTGTCACAAAAAGACGTATTAATCGAAAAAAGCACGTTAAATACGTGAAAAAGAAGTCAGCCATATAAAACAGCAATTAGACGCGTCTTCTTTAAAAACCGCCAGAAAATAAAAAGCGTGAAAAAAGACGTATTATATGTGTTTTTTTTGCATTTTTTTCGTATTTTTTATTCTTTTATAATTTTCAGGATTTATTAAATGTTTTAAATTTTTTTAAAAATTTGCTGAGATTTTTCCAAGATATTCCCGAGATATACTACTTTGTTGTATTATTCGCGAGAAATCCTTAGCCGTATAATACCCATACACGTTATATGTGATAATGACTTAGACTTTATTTTATTAATGTGTCGTTACTTATGAATGATACATTGTGAATGTTCATTATGTGTGTAATGAGTTTTTAATATAAAATATATTTTTTGTGACATTTCAAGTTTTTTCTGAATTTTCTCTATTTTTTCGTGTTTTTTGTGAATTAAAAGATGAATATATGATACACTTAAGATACGTTATGATGCACATATAAGTCGGTTGGACCAATACACATTATAATATGCCTTTTGTTTTTTCTCTGTTCGATTTTTCTCTGTTTGATTTGCTGGTACACATTTCTTCATTTGTTTTACCTTGCTTTTCTGTTTTGCTCTATGCTTTTCTCATGAGCTACATTGAAATAGTGTAACTTTGTTGCAGTTTGTTCTCTCCCTAAATGAATACTTTATCTTGATAGGAAATTGGTACAGCTAATGAAACAATGACAAATGATGATGTGTTGGGAGATGAGATATCTTATGACCATCAAGTTGAGCTGCAATGGGTCTGTTGTCGGGCGCTTGGAGTGGTGAGTTTATGAATATCTTTTATTTCTTGTTTTTAGGTCTTTTGGACTTTTTTTGGGGAACTGGAGCAGGAGCTGTGCAAATCAGATTTTCTGCCCTTTGTTTTTTTCTAAAGAGCCAGTTGTGCTCTAATCATTTGACTTATGTTGTTCCAGTTTTAAAGATTTATCATATGATCGAAACCCTCTGTGGTGCTTGGTTTATTATTTTTATTACTATGATCTTGTGTCTGTATTACTACCACTTTTCTTTTGACCATCGACATCATTAAAGAGCATTGGTCACTTTTGCTTTTGTTTAGTTCGCTTCAAGGCTAGGAACCTTGGGTTGTGGCATTATGCATTTTTTTGTGATTCTAAATTTTGCTTGGCGGTGTGAGTGTGGAGCATGTATTTGTTGTAAGCTTCTAATCAAGTTCTGTGATCCAATTTGTATTTTGTTTTTGGCTCTCAGGCAAATGGAAGACATTTTCCAGGCTCACAACCGGTTTCCCTTGACAGGTTTACTATCTTCATTCTTCATGCTTGCTTGTTACTGCAGAAGTTTGTACTTTTTACTGCATTTCGTAATGAAGATATGGTTGATGGGTCATGGGACTAAATTCAAGATACTTAGATCCATAGTTGACTCTCCATAAGAGCATATTTTTTCTTTTGCATGATATGGGGTTGTAATATACGTATGAAACATTTTTTTTGGGAGCACAAAAAATACCTTTTCTCTTTCACTTTTCATTGTTTTATTGAAAAAAACATGTTAACTACACTCTTATATCGCATTCTGCGAAATCATCTGGAGTGCTATATTAGATCGTGTTTTATTGGCATGGATTGTATAGGATTGGAGGATGAGTTGTTGTTGTTGTTGTTTTCTTTTCCTTTTTTTTTTCCTATGCATTCTTTCCCTGGTAATGCTGTTGCATTATTTGTCCCCACATTAAAAGAGGCTTATATTTAACTTTTAATGAAGCCTCAGTATGTGGTTGCCTGCTCATGGATAAAAATTGAGTACAATTTACTAAAGATTGGAAAATTTACCATCTGCTGCTTGAGTTAAGGAGTTCAATATCGACAATTGCCTGGCTGAAAGTGAATAGTGGATAACATCATGTGCTAGGGGAAGTCAGTATATTGATATTCCAAAAGGAAAATGTAGTAATATTTTTTGCTTTGCTTTTGAAGATCACATCAAACAGGGGAACCTTGTTGTGAATAATCTGAATTAACAGTCACAAAGTCTGCCCAATGACCCCTAAGACTGAGAAGGGAGATGTTATTCAAAACTAATTTCAAGGGGACACTTCCATTGATTGCATTTGTTGACTCTAATGGCAAGAACAATTATCATTCTTGTCCACCTTTGTTATCTTGTTCTTTAGCAACACGGTAAAGGCGTGCAACTGAAATTAATCTCTCTCTCTCTCTCTCTCTCTCTCTCTCTCTCTCTCTCTCTCTCTCTCTCTCTCTCTTTCACAGACACACACACACACACTCACACAAAAACAAAAGGTGCATATCCTTAAAAGCCACGACTTATATTCAACTCATTTTCACTTACTTATAAAAGTCAAGTGTACAGGTCCACTCGATTCTTTATTTTGTAAGAGGTACTTTGTCCTGCGAAGCATTCATTTTCACATCTGGATAGGTTTTTATTAGAAATGAATATCAAAAGCTAATTTTAATAAACATTATATCCTTAAAAGTTAGAACAGCTACATTTTATTTTTTTATTTAAAAGGTGGTTGATTTGCTGATTCACTTTTTAAGGATTTCTTTGCATCTATGAAATACCTTCTCTGTGGGGATATGTTCCTTAGGCTATCATGCCTTGATGTAGGACAAGCTTGCAACTCCTGAGGCAGCGTTATTATTATGCAACATGGAAAGCTGATGGGACGCGATATATGATGCTCATCACATATGATGGTTGTTATTTGATTGATAGAAAATTTTGTTTCCGAAGAGTTCAAATGCGGTTTCCATTAAGATCTCCTCCTCAGGTTTGTGTGCCACCTTTTCCTTCCTCGGTGCATGTTTGGGTGTTGTAATCCCTGGAAATGTAAATTCTTTTACAATTTCCACATTGTGCTTTTCCAGGAGGACAGGAACCATCATCACTTAACATTACTGGATGGTGAGATGATAATTGACACAGACCCAGGAACTGGGCAGCAGAATAGGAGATACTTAGTCTATGATCTCATGATGCTCAACCAAAAGCCAGTGATAGAGGTAAGTTTTCCTTGATTTATAGAGAACTTTTCAGCTGAAAGTCACCAATTCAGGGTGATAATTATCTGGTATCCTGATAACATGATGGTATTGCTTGTGGTTGAAACATGGCGTGACTGGTATTACCTTAGTCAGATCAGAAGTGGAATTTCAGCTATCTCTTGTTGGTCTATGCTGTTTCTTTGCACAATTAATGTCTGCCAAACGACATTGTTACACTTTTCATGATTCTTTGCTTTGATGTTTGATATAAGCCATCAGAAAAAGAAGTTTTATTTTTGTACCCAAAAGTTAACAGCAAATATGAGAGGATTTTTAAACTAAGAGGGTAAAAGTTAAAGGAAAAATATAAGAGTTCCTTTTTGCAAATGGCAATAAGGGATAGGTTTTTTTTTTTCAAAAATGAAAAATGCTAATCATCATTACCTTAGACCTGCCTATCCATTGACAGCCAGGTAGGTCTCTACTTTTCAATTTTTTTCTTCCTCTTCCTTCTTCTCCTTTCTCATCACTCCTTCTTCCTCTTAATTTCTCCTCCTGCTCTTTCCTCCTCCTTTTGTTTTATGGGTTGCTGCACCCAAGCAGCTCCGCACCTTCATGCCACACTCTCATTTCATCGTTGTTATTGTGGCAGCCAAAATGGTGCATCTATGTATCATAGCCCGCTACACACTTATAGGATCAGTCAGAAATGGTGTTTGGTCGTAGTGTCACTGATATCGTGAGATTTATGAAAATCTCACGATATTTATGAGAAAATCAAATAAAACGAAAAAAGAAAAAATCATGAGATTTTGAAAATTTCAGCAAAATTCAAAATCTTGGGAATTTATCACAATTTTTTTTTTGCAATTTTTCCTGAGATTTTTTTGATTTGTTGAAAATTTTAAGGTTTTTTATGATTTTAATTTTTTTTAATTTTTTAAAAATTGTCAATATTTTCCTGAGATTTACCCAAGAAGAATAATTTCACCAAAAAATACCCAAGAAAAACCTCGCCGAGATTTTCTCGAGAACGATATTTGTGACAATGTTTGATCCTACTCATTTCTCATAAATTGTGTGTGTATGTTATGCACACATGTGCTTGCCTTCGTATTCTTACTCCATTTCCAGTTCCTATATCAACCAAGCCCATGAAGCCTTGGTTAGGCTTAGGCATGTCCTTTGATCTCTATTAGTAATGCTTTTATCTAGATAATCTGTGTGAGCATTGCAGAATGAATGTCCATCTGGTTGTTTTTTTTTGAGTTACAAGTTACAACAAAGTCACTCCTTTTGTAATGAGGGGAAATTAGTTATTCATTTATTATTTGTAAAGAAGGGAAACTAAGGGTATTTCATAGGGACATGTCTTTGAGTTTGGACATTGTGAATATGAAGGTGAGATAGGAAGAAATCAAATGGGAAGTCGTAGGGGTCTTATCAATATGAATGCATCTACTGCCAACTCTTGTATATTTTCAACTTAAGTGCTTCCTGGTACCAAGTAAATTTGTATTGACAGATCTGTTGTTGAATAATCTATTATGCAATGATCTGGAATGAGTCAAACTAGAAACACTAGAGAAGTTTGATTTCCATATTTATGGTCTCAGAGACGCAGGGCCTGGAAACAATGGGAAGAGAATTGCTCTTATGGGCTTATGACATCATTTTTTTTGCACCTACCATATTTTCTAAGAAAAAGTTTCTTTAATCCTCAGGACTACCTACTAGCCACCCTTCTCTTTGTTGTACCCATGACTCCACAAGTGAGCAAGTCATGATAAAGTGTATGCCACAAGATGTGTGTTTTTATATGTACACACACACACACACACACACACATGCTTCAATCCTGCTTTATGCTAGGTGTTGCTGGATGGCTAATTTAAACATTTGTCATTGAAAAACAGTCACTACATTGGCATTATTGACAATTTATGGGATGGTGACAGTTTATAGTAGCTACAGCAACTATTTGAGGTTCTTTAGTGAACAATTTTTTAAGTTTTAGTCATCCGGAAACTATGCGGCATCCAGCAGTATGGACTTTTCCTATATATATATATAATCATGAGAATTCATTATGTTGATCAGAATTTATAACATGACCAACCTAAGCGATCATTTTCTCAGCATTAAAAAGCTTGGCCAACTCAACTCACTGACATGGTACGTATTACGTTGTCCACAGTCTGAATGGACCAAGAAGACTTAACGAGTTATGGGATAACCTGACCTCACTTTCGGACTTTTGATTGTTAATTGAGTCACACGTTTTAATTGAGTTGTTCATGTATATAATATGTGTTTGAGTGTGTGTGTGCATGTATATCTCTCTCTCTATATATATTTATTTATTTGAGCTGCCTAGGTCAACCTATTGAAGCTGCCCCCAGGATCCTGGACTATTATCTAGAAATTCAAAAAAATAAAATCCTTTAACATCAATGACAATTCAGCTTGCTATGGCACAGGTATGTCACATAGGTACGGGTATGGGTGTGGATACATGTGCAGGTAAGGCTACGACCATTTTCGAAAAACTTGGCTATAGAGATATGTCTGTATATATTTTATAATTATATATGTACACACACAAAAAAAATAACAATTCAAACAAACAAAACAACAGTTCATGATTCAAAATGTATAGATTATGAAGAAGAAACTAATGAACAAAATATCAAATAACAAACATATTAAAAATTAAAAAAGCAAAGAAAACCCTAATTTTTGGACAGAATAGACTTGGTCACTAAGTCCAAAAAAGGATGGGTACGTTGACGGTACCCGTTACTACTTTGACCGTACCTAGGGCATGCCCATAGGCATACCTATAGCCCGTATGGTACAACTATTTTTCCATAAAAGCAGTACCCATGTGACATAGCAGTTACCAATTATAAACATAAAGAGCAAGTGGATCTAGTGTCACGACCCGATTTACAGAATAGTCTTGGTCACTAAGTCCAAAAAAGGATGGGTACAGTGCTGGGTACATTGACCGTACCTGGTACTACTTTGACCGTACCCAGGGTGTACCCATGGGCATACCTATACCCATATGGTATAGGTACTGCTCCATAAAAGCAGTACCCGTGTGACATAGCAGTTACCAATTATAAACATAAAGAGCAAGTGGATCTAGTTTCATGACCTGATTTATGTTCAAGATACAATATTTTTAAGTGGTTAAAGGGGGGCATATGTTTTTGTGTTCTTTAGTCTTAGGAAATGAGCAGATCAAATTTTCAAAGGTGGTGGTGGCTTTTGGAGATATGGGGAGCTACATAGAGACTTGAGGGAGCAAAAGTTTAGGTTGTGAGGAGGAGGAATAAAATGCCATCTATGACTTTGTCATCTTTCGAGCTTCAATCAAATTTAAATAACTGATGTAACTGGATTTGGAAACTGGCTATAGATGATATGCTCACCTTCTATTGCACCCCCCCAAAAAAAAAAAAAAAAACCATCTGTTGAGCTCTCCATCTATCTGCTTTTTAACTCTTAATCCCTGAAAATTTCTTTTTGGGTTTTTGAGACACATGCTTGGGAAGAGATATGCACATTTCTCTTCAGTAATTGGTTAATGGATTTTGAGTTTTGTGGTTTTTATCAATTGGTGTTCACTGTGTGATAGGTAAGTTTTTCCTTTTACAATTCTTATACAGCAAATTTGCTCTCATTTTTTTTATTATGTTGTATTGTTTTTGTCATCAATGCAGTTACCATTTTGTGAAAGGTGGAAACTCATTGAGAAGGAAGTGATAGAGCCACGAAATATTGAGCGTGCTGCACCAATAAATTACAGATATGAGATGGAGCCATTTCGTGTAAGCTTATAGATCTGCTTATTTTTCTGCTTCTGTTGGCTTTGTTAAGTTTGTCTCTTTCTAATAGTTCTGTCATGGAATTTACTGACAGGTCAGGAGAAAGTTATTCTGGATGCTATCGGCTGTCGGGAAACTTCTTGTGGAGTTTATCCCCAATCTTTCTCATGAAGCAGATGGTCTCATTTTTCAGGTACGCTAGTGAAGATATTCTGTGTGAAATATTTTATTTATGTTATTGGAAAAAGATAGTTCTTGCAGTTGATTTTTTGATATGGGGTCAGGCAGATCTTTAAGGTGATTATGCCCAGTGATGCACTGCAAAAATTGAACCTTGATACTTTGAGCTCCCTTAGCTTGAATCCATTAGCAGATCTCTCCTACCTGGGCCGTATGAGCTCCTTTTGCTAAGCATTATTGGAAAATCAGTTAGATCTTTTGTAGTGTTACCAAACTAGTATTATAAATAGCATAGCCATCTTCCTTCTAATGCTTGCCATGAGTGTCAGTGTTTCTTGAATTAATTGATAATCATCACTTTTCAACATCCTCTCTCTTTCTCTCTGTTACACACACAAATAATTTTGGCGTGTTTGCTCTGAAGAACTTCCATCAGTGTATTAGCTCCATGGAATACCTTTACCATTTCCCAGACATGCTGCTATTACAATACAAGAAAGTAAGGTGTATAGCGATTCTGGATTGGTAGAAAGTTGGCAGTTTGGCCAAAGTATAGCAGTGATGAGACAGTATATGGAAGCTCATGAGAAGCTTCAAAATGAATCCACTCTCAGCACTAAGTTCACATGAACATAGAATAAAATATCACAAGGCTCACAAGGGGCAAATCACTTTCAAACAGTCAAAAGCAGATTTTAGATGAAGGTATTACTAATTAAAATGAATACTCTAGCTTCACAAGCTTCATTAGAAAGAGGCTCAACCTTAGAATATACAAGAGGAGCTAGCTCCAGTGGCAACTTCCGACCCCCTTTGATTGGTTGAACAGCGGGTCTTCAAAGAGAAAACAGAGCAGAAATTTAAAAAACAGAAATACAATGACACACAAATATATACATATATGTGCATATAAATTACATAGAATGTATATGCTTGGTTACAAATATCTACATATACATATGTTGTATTCCTGCACACACGTGTTAATATAATTTTTTTGAGAAGTAAATGAAAAATACCCAAAAATCTGTTAAAACTTAAAAGTACAAAACATCTTAAGACATTTAGAAAAAAAAGTTACAAGTTGAGGTGTGACACCTTGACACCCATTGGGTTGGCCATGGAATTCAATCGGTTTGCCGCTGCTTTGAAAATCAACAATGCTAAACGTTACATGTTTTACTAGTAACACGGTTGATCTCTAGATTGCTCTTGGTAGACAGGAGAAAAGGAGTAAGTTCTATTTTTCATATTTTGTCATTGTCATTTAACTTATTTTTAATTTCTGAAAGAGGTAAAGGGGTTGCTCATTAATGTCCTTTCTTTCCTTTTAAAATTGCTGCTTTCCTGTTGTTCAAAGTCATAAATTGATCAATTTTTGCTTTACTTCAGCCTTTTAAATGGTCAGGCACTTGCTTCATATTTCTCGACAGTCGACACCCTCATTTAGGAGATGATTCTTGAAATTTTTTGCTTAGGTATGTAGAAACAGTAAAAGCGAGGGAACGAGTAACAAACACAGATTTAACGTGGAAAACCCCTCACATAGAGGGAAAAAACCACGAGTGAGGAGGACTGGTGCCCACTAGCAACCAGACACTCTCTTTCATAAACTTTCATTCATACCAAAAAATTAGGACCCAAAAATTAGGGTTACAAAGATATAAGTAGAACCTCAACAGGCCTAAACAGGAGCACACACTGGACCGGGTCCAGACCCAGACCCGTACATTCGAAACACGTCAACACTCCCCCTCAAGTTGGGCATACAAATCAAACATGCCCAACTTGGATACATTTCTCTCAAATGAAGTTGAAGACAAGGCTTTGGTCATGACATCAGCGGTTTGGTCTTTAGATCTCATGTAAGTAAGTACAGGTTCTTTAGCATCAATTCTTTCTTGAATGAAATGCCGGTCAATTTTAACATGCTTTGTTTTGTCATGAAGCACAGGGTTGTTGGCCAAATTGATTGCT
Source organism: Nymphaea thermarum (assembly GCA_011799765.1). Taxonomy (NCBI): domain Eukaryota; kingdom Viridiplantae; phylum Streptophyta; class Magnoliopsida; order Nymphaeales; family Nymphaeaceae; genus Nymphaea; species Nymphaea thermarum. The sequence goes on from JAANDH010000504.1 coordinate 97,671, forward strand.
GACTTGTTATCACAATACATCTTCATTGGTTCTTCAACCTTTATACCAATATCAGTCAACAATACTTTCAGCCACAAAAGCTCAGAAACTCCCATAGCAACTGTTCTGTATTCTGCTTTAGCACTGGAACGAGAACAAACGTCTTGCCTCTTACTCCTCCACACTATGAGATTCCCTCCCAAATAGATACAATAGCCAGAGGTGGACCTCCTAATGTCAATACAGCCTGCCCAGTTTGCATCTGAATAACCTTCAATCCCAAGTCAGGATTCCTCTTCAAGTAGCATAAGATCCTGTCGACAACCTTCAAGTGAGCATCCGTGGGAGTATGCATGAACTGACTCATCACATTCACAGCGAAGGTAATCTCAGGTCTAGTGAGAGTAAGATAAATCAATTTCCCCACAAGAAGTTGATATCTTCTCTTGGCCTCTTCACAAAGAGGCTCCCCATCTCTAAGACTCAGCTTATGGCCAGCATCTGGAGGAGTAGAAGCCGGTCTACACCCCAGTTTCCTGGTCTCCTTTAACAAATCTAGAGTATACTTCCGTTGATTTAGCACAAGGCTAGTACCAGACCTAGTAATTTCAATGCCAAGGAAATATTTCAACTTACCAAAGTCCTTGAGATCAAACTCGATCGCCAACAGTTTCTTTAACTTACTTATTTCATCTTCATCATCACCCTATGAATGTTGTAAAAAGCGTATCGTAAGGCGTATCGATCGGGCTTTAAGATACGCCGTATCGTAACGTATCGTAAATTTTAAAAAAATAATAATGATAAATTAGAAAAAAATTTAAAAAAATCGAAAAATTCATAAAAAAATCAGAAAAAAATAAAAATAATAAATTCTTCATAGAAAACATGGTTTAGTGACTTAGTCTGTTAGATAATGATAGACTTATTATTTTGCTAAATGCTATAAACTTAGTGTTCAGTCGTTCACGGTTCATCATTCATACTTCATAGACATCAAAACTCCTAACAATATCATTCTTTTTCATCTTCATCTTCATGGTTTAAAAAAAACCATTTACTCTCAATGGGAATCAGCCACCCATGCACAAATCCATGGTTTAATAGATGATTTCACGGTGATAATCGATGATTTCACAATGAAAATCGATGATTTCACAATGGAAATCAATGATTTCCCTCTAAAGTGGTACAATCTATAGATTAGAAATGAAGAAGGGGTGAGTTTTTATAAAAAAAACTCGAAAAAATGGGGTTCAAGTCCCCTTTTTAGAAATCGCACCGTATCGTACGATACGGGCCGTATCGTACGATACGGGCCGTATCGCACCGTATCGTACGATACGGGGGCCCGTATCGTACGATACACCCCCATTTGCGATACATGGGGTGTATCGTATCGTATTCTTCAAACGATACGATACGTATCGTACGATACGGCCCCGTATCGTACGATACGTACAACACTGCCTGTGACAATCATATCATCAACATATACCAACAAAATAGTAACCTTTTTCTCATTCCTCTTCACAAAGAGTGTATGAACTTCATTCCCTTGATGATATCCATATTGTCTCATTACAAGTCTAAGTCGTTCAAACCATGCTCGAGGAGATTGTTTGAGCCCATATAGAGCTTTCCTTAGCTTGCAACATTTTTCAGGTTCCTCATATCCTGGAGGCATACACATATATGCTTCCTCTTCAAGGTCTCCATTGAGAAATGCGTTCTTGACATCAAGTTGGTATATCTTCCACTCCTTTATCACAACTAAGGATATAATGACTCTGACAGTCTTCATCTTCGCAACGGGGGCAAATGTCTCTAAGTATTCGATTCCATATTTCTGATTGAACCCTTTGGCAACAAGTCGAGCTTTATTATATCTGTCTATATTCCCATCTGGCTTATACTTAATGGTGTAAACCCACTTGGATCCTACCAGATGAGCGACTTCAAAAATCTTTACCACCTCCCATGTCTTGTTTCTGTTCAAGGCTTCCATCTCTTCTTGCATTGCACAAGTCCACTTGGGATCACTATGAGCTTCAGCAACATTCCTAGGAATCACAGCCAAAGAAAGAGAAGATACAAAACATTTGTAGTCCTTGCTCAGTCTAGAATATGAAACAAAGTTACCAATAGGATGTTGAGTACATGACCTGACACCCTTTCGCAGGGCGATGGGAAGCTCTTCACCTTCCGCAACAGTCTGAATGTCTTCTTCAACTTGTTTCTCCCGAGCATGACTTGGATCATCTAGGGAAGGACTAACTGGATTGGGAGTAAAATTTTCACCACTTGTCACATCATCTGTACAGACTCTTCGCCTAGAGTAAACTTGCCCAAAAAGATGACTACGTTCCTCCTCAGTCCCAATAGAACCCCTTTCATCAATTGCTTGACTCTCATCCCGCCTATAGTCTAGGAAATCTGTGAACTGAATATCTTGACTCGAAGAATACTCTTCCCTTGACATAGGCTTCTCCCCCTGAAGAGAATTCTCACCAAAATAGGAAGCATGTTCAAAGAAAGTGACATCTTTGGTAACATAGGCACGACCAGTGGAGGGGTCCCGACACTTGTACCCTTTCTGAGTGGGAGAATAACCTAGAAATATGCCCTTAATAGACCTTAGATCAAACTTTTTAATATGAGGACTATGATTGTGAATAAAGCAAACACAACCAAAAACTCTGGGTGGAAGAGAGAAAGGTTCACGACTCCCCGGTAACATAGAATGAGGCGTCTGCCAATTCAACACACGACTAGGCATACAGTTGATAAGATACGCACTGGTCAACACAGCATCCCCCCAATACTTTTTGGAACATGACGTTGAAAAAGAAGAACCCGAGTCATATTCAATAACTGGCGATTCTTTTGTTCAGCAACTCCATTTTGAGGAGGAGTATAACTACATGAAGTCTCATGAACAATTCCCTTTTTTCGAAAGAAGCTATCAACAGACTGACACGTATATTCACGAGCATTGTCAGACCGAAAGGCCTTAACAGATGCTCCATATTGAGTTTCCACATAAGTAATGAAAGTTTCTATGACAGTAGGAACTTCACTACGGTCTTTTAACAGGTACATAATGGTGTTTCGAGAACAATCATATATAAAAGTGATAAAATACTGAAAACCATTACAAGAAGGAATTCCTGAAGGCCCCCCACACATCAGAATGAATCATGGCAAAACACCTCGTTCCTTTCCGGACGAAAGTTTATACCCATGAAAGACCTTAGGATCGCCAGTCATGTGGTGGGTAGCACCACTGTCAATAATCCACTCCCCCATATGAGAAACCGCCACCACGTCGGGCGCAGAAGGGAGCAGCGAAGTTAGGCGACAGATCTCCACGGGCAGGAAGAGAACAGCGGCAATCGGCAAACAGCAAGGGAGGCCTCGGGCAACAGCAACAGAGCACAAAATGGAGGGCGACGGTGAGCGCTGTGCGATGGACGACGCTAGGCGCTGACAGATGCTGAGAGACAGGGACTTAGGGCGACGGCAGAGAAGGCAGAACTGAGCTGTACTGGCGATGGAGCACGTCGGGTGTGAGTTGGGCAACGATGCCGGGCTGCAGCTAGAAACCAGCAGCAAGAGCAGCGGCGGCGGAACAAGGGCAGCGAGCGATGGAAAGGTCAGGGCCGGAACTTCACGGCCGGCAAAAATTTCACAAACTAGTCACTGGCTCTAATACCATGTAGAAACAGTAAAAGCGAAGGAACGAGTAACGAACACAGATTTAACGTGGAAAACCCCTCAACTAGAGGGAAAAAACCATGGGTGAGGAGGACTGGTGCCCACTAGCAACCAGACACTCTCTCTCGTAAACTTTCATTCATACCAAAAAATTAGGGTTACAAAGATGTAAGTAGAGCCTCAACAGGCTTAAACAGGAGCACACACTGGACCGGGTCCAGACCCAGACTCGTACATTAAAAACACGTCAACAAGATACATTAAGAAAAATATCTTTAGCACTCTAATTCAGGAGTTATCTTGGTGTTTATTTAGGCCCTTATTTTTCTGAGATCTCGTCTCTTTCACCATCTTCATTATCTTCTCTAAAGAAATGCACTTGACTCACACAACTTGAAATTTGGCTTCTAAAAAAATTATATTGTGCTATTTTATGACTTTGCTAGCTTCTGATAGGACTCATGAATCTGAAAGTTTTGTTTCTTTCTGTTTCTGATTTAGGGGTGATTGGTGGTAGCTAGTAAGTTCATATATTGCATTGACATTCATTAAGTTTTTATTCAGTTTGGTGGGTCAATTTGGGGGAAATAAGTCTCTATCCCTTGCAATTGTTTCTAAATGAAACAAGAAAAATGAGCCTGGGTACTGGAAACATTAAATTTTTGGATTTTGGCATGATTCTAGCATGGAAAGAAGAAAGTGATTGCTTCCATAGATTAGGCAACTGAACCTTTTCCCATGGATGTATTTTCCATTTTTTGCCTTACTCAAAACATGCTTGTCATTTGTGCATGTACTGTAGGACGGATGTTTTCTGTGAGAGGAAGAGTTTACAAAATAAAAATGAACAGCGACAAATTGATGCAATCTATCAGTGCACTTCAGGGTTTTTCACTGTTCTTTGCAGCCATGTGTTTCATATTTGTCTTCATGTTATAACATTTGAGCACTTGCATGGACAACTGTGGCACGATGGGCTGTTTGCCAAGATGTCACACAGCCAGTGGTGACAACACATTGCTTTCTCTCCCCACCATAGAAGATCATAATGAACTGTGTGATTTTTCTGTTTCAGATAAAAGGTTTCCACCTTATCCAGTCCAAGCCACATTTACTGCCTCCTATGTGGAACCTACGAAGTCCATGTGCTTTCAATGTTTATTTTCTTATCTTCTATTGACAGGGAATACAATCATTTTATTGAGATATAGCGAACATATATATATATATATATATATATATATATATATATATATATATATATATATATATATATATTATACGTGCAGCTGTTATGCTAATGTATATATATATATCTTTTATACGTGCAGCTGTTATGCTAATGTCATATATGTTGTGTTTTTTTTGAACTTATCTCTCTATCTGTCAACAAAATATGATTTTATATCCATGCCTGCAGGTGCAGCATATGTTTAATTATCAGAATCCTTGTACCTCATTGAGGGTTTATAACCTATTAGCTGCATACCGGCCCATCTATCTGTGCAAGTGTATGGATGTCTGAGCTCACATTATCTGTTTCTTTTATATGTCAGGGATGGGATGATCCATATGTACCCCGTACACATGAGGGACTTCTAAAGTGGAAATATGCTCATATGAATTCTGTGGATTTCCTTTTTGAGGTACTTATTTTCTATTGCATTTAATGGTTCTTATCACCTCACGTATGTAACCTTGTTTTATTAAGCAACAGACCTAATATGTGCTGAGCATTTTCAGGTTGGAGAGGGAGATTATCATGCACTTTATCTTATAGATAGGGGGAGGAACAGACAGTTGGAAGGAGCCTATGTTGTATTTAAAGGTGACTCTTCAACTCATGCTGATTTTTGTAATCAATAGGTCAACTTCATTTGCATCTTTTATCTGTCTTACCTATCTAATTGTGTTTGTTAGCTGTCTCTTGGTTCGAATAGGCTTTGTACTTTATTTAGCCTCTTGGTGTTTGGAGCTGGCCAACTCAAGTTAATATATTTTTGTTTCTTGTTGCACTCATAGGTTCCAAACTCCTCATTGAAACTTTTATATAAAGTAGATTTTTATGAATCTGATGTACTGGCTTGTAAAATACTGGAACATTAGAGAGTTGTTTTGTGAGGTTTTCAGCACAAAGATCACATCTACGTAGTTGCATTTGTGAAAGATGTCAACATAGTTGAGATATTCATATAGTGCATTATGGTTGGGTATACAATAAGTCAATAATTTCTTGTGTGTGTTCAGCCTCCCATTGTTAACTTGCCTTTATCAAACTGTGAGAAGTCTCCCAAAAATATTGGCTGCAGAAAATGATAGGAAGGAAGATAATGGAGTTGGGAATTCACAGGTCATGATGTTTTTGATGTGGGCAATCAAATAATAAATTGGGGCCACACCCTAATGTGAAGATTTACAAAGTACCCTCCAATGTAATGGGTAATTATGAAAGATGTAGGAAATGGCACCCTATATTATTATAAACAATAACAATCGCGCCCATAATGAATCCAGTCCAATAATACTAAAAAATACATGTCTTGAGTCTTGATGTTGCCTCTTAAGTTGTGGTTGGTTTTGAACCATGGATAACTTGTGTTTAAGAAACCAAAACCTGTTCTTTATAAGCCCTTTAGTAAATGAATCAACAATCTGATCATTCGAGTGGACAAAACAAAGTATAATCTCCTTATCTTCAATCTTCTGTCTAATGCAATTCTGATCAATCTCAATGTGTTCAGTTTTGCTATATTGAATCAGATTAAGAGGTTTCAATGACACTTTAATTATCGCATAGCAATAAAAAGTGATCCATTAATTTTTGTAAGTTGTAACTCAAGTAATAAATGTCTAACCCAAGTAACTTCTGTAGTGGCGGCAGCCATCGCCTGTTTTGTGCTTTTGTACTCAATCTAGCAACTATCTTTTGTTTTCTGCTACTTACGATATTGGGTGGCTGGGTGCCAACAAAATACCATTTCCCGATACAGATTTCTAGTCATCTGGGCTACCTCCCAATTTGCATAAGTATGGACTATGGACCATCAAATCATCAAATCGCTGTCTAGACGCTCAATAATAAACAAAACCATCACCAATAGTGGTTTTCAAATATCTAAGTATTCTCTTGACTATTCCTTGTGGTTTGTTTTCAAAGTGTGCATGCAGCATAACTGGAGATACTTAATTAACTACATATATAATGTCTAGACTAGTAAAGGTCAAGTACCATAGCATCCCTACGATTCCTGATACCTCATGGGATTAAGATAATCATCTTCATCCTGTTGACTTAACTTGTACTGGGAGTAGCAAGAGACTTACAATCCTGCACTTCAACCTTCTTCAGTTGGGTACACTTGCATCTTGTGCATCCACTTCAACTCTGAGGAAATATTGGAGGTTAGTCATCTTAAACCTTTGACTGCGAATGTCTTTAGTACTCTTGAACTGGATGTGCTAAATTACTCCTTGTAATAATAATGTCATCAAAATATATCAACAAAAATATAATAGTACTTCTACTTCAAAAGCTAAATCTCAGAAGGATGAAACCCATGGCTTTGAATTTCTCATGAAAAGCTTTTAGACCAAGATCTCTTCTTCAAACCATATATAACTCTTTGCAACCTACACACATATTGGTTAGGATCTCCTTCAGAATATTTTGGAGACTGCTCTATATACACTTCTTCTTTTAAGTCTCCATGAAGAAAAACATTTTTAACATTTCATTGACTTAAGGCAAAGAATGCAAGTTGTGCCCATTTTTGCAATCAGATTGAAACTTTCATCATAATCCTTTTGTAAAGCCCTTAGCAACAATTCAGGCTTTGTAACATTCAGTGCTTCCATCTGGCTTATACTTGACCTTATAGACTCATCTAGAATCAACAGCATTCTTGTCAAGAGTGTGGAATATTGGTTCAAGTTTGATATTGATGCATCATTTCCATCTCTTCATTTATCACCTGAATCCACTTATTAATAGCCAAAACATGAAAAACCAATTTTGGCTCAGTTTCCTTCTCAATTTAGGACAAACAATGGAAAATCCATGGTAAACTTCTCATAACTAATCCATCAATCAATGGGTGTCTAAGTCACACAGGTATGGGTATGGATACAATGATTTTAGAAAATTTGAGTACATAGGTACAGCAAAAAGGTATGTATGCGAAATTCTACAATAAATAAAATTTGTACTCAGTACTTCCTACATAATCTCATAAAACATAAGTAAACCCAGAGCATCATCAGAGTTGTACCTGTACTTAGCAAATATCATCTTTTTAGCAGGAAGGACTTGAGAAAAAATATCAAAACATATGCAGAGGATCATCATACCGATTGCTAATTAGAGTAGATGAAGAATCTAACAAAAGCATCTCTGCCACAACAGGTACAAAACCAGGTGATTTTTCAACTTAAAAGGATGAGATATTTTTGCAAAACTAAAACCATGAAGAAACGGTTAAAACATAATGGTCATACATTTGTAATGCTTTGTATGTTGCTTAGTAGGCCCAATTCTTCTACCCTTTCTCAGTAGTCAATGGCTACTCCTAGCTAGTAACTTGACACCAGAGAAGATTCAGATTCGACGTTATAAGTATATTGATTGTTCCCTAATAACCTTGTTCTGTTTGATGTTCTCATCATGCTGGCATTAGGTTTTTATTTGGGATGGGGGACACCAAGTGGTTTATGCTTATTCTTGTTATCCTTTGGGTGTACTTTTCTTCATTATTCTTGAAAATAAAGAGAAAAATCCAATGTGCATGCAGGTGGGGAAGATCCCACGGATTACTCTGGAAAGATTATAGAATGCTCGTGGGATCCACATCAGATGTGCTGGGAATACATGCGCATCAGAGTGGACAAGACAACTCCAAATGCTTGGAATACATATATAAAGGTAATCTTTTTTTCCAAGTCATGTCCTTTTTTGCAATCATGGAAATGCTGAATGACGGTTCAAACAACAGGTTAAAAAAAGCATCGACGACAACATAACACAGACTGTTTTACTTAACGAGATAGATGAGATAATAAGACTGCCAATGTATGCTGATAGAATAGCGAAGGAGAGCCAGGTCCGTCATCACCACTCACATCCTGGCAAACGCAGGTGACCGCCATGGGACAGTTTAGCGTGCTAGTTCTACCATGATAGCCAAAGCACTTTAAAGGAGTAACTGGGGTTTCATAGCTTCTGTGCCTTGTTCTGGGGCTTTCAGCATCTTGGTGGATGCTCTTGTTCGTTGCAGATCATTCATTTTATTGTCAATGTCAAATCTGTAGATTGTAATACATCACTAGGGAAGTTAAGGTTGCCTTGTAAATCATTCCTTGTAAATGGACAACACCTTGTAAATCGTAAATTTATCAGTTGTAATGTAGTTTTGGTATTAAAGAGAGTGCAATCTAGCTCCAGATGTGCTCTTCGGTGTCCGTTTTCCAAGAGTCCTGAACTAATTAGGTTAGTCCAATCGCTTCAACGTGTCAGGTGCTGGCGCTTCTTGACTATCTGTTCATGGTAGTAACTTGGCTCGGCCTGCTTCTGGGGTCGTCAATACGTTCTTGTTCTCCAAGGGTGTTGTATGCTTCGATTGCAGAGGGCGAGCGTCATACACGACTTCCTGTCCCAAGGCCATCTACCCTTCTAATGGGATTGCTGTATAAAATAAACGGTTTTTGGTGTTGGCCACCATGTTTAAATGACGCCCTCAAATCGGGATTGGGGATTCTCACCACTGGGCAGAAGGTCTAAGTTTTCACCCAATTCTTTATCTCTTTATGGTATAAGTGAGCAGAAGGTCGAAGTTTTCACCCAATTCTTTATCTCTTTATGGTATAAGGTTTATTTTTGGTGCTTCGGTGTGTTGTCCTAATCGTGTTTGTACGTTGGTGATTTTCTTTTTGCAACCGAGGGATAATGGATAATGTTATGAGGATTGAAATGAGAACCAATTGCCTATTGGTCTTAGCCCTTACTGCTGTCCTGGGCTGATCCCTTTGGAAATGATAGTAGACTTTTATTATCCAATATTTACACTTAATGATTCCTTGCATCTTGGTTTCTTGTTTTCTGCCGCACACCATTTTTTGGTAATAAAAAGTGAGGAGCTGATCTCCCAGCAATCATTTCTTGGAAACACGCCGTCAAATCAGCAGCTTTGAAGTCCCTTAAAGTTCCTTACATTGGTTTTTTCCTTCTCGTACTTAGTCTGTTGGATAGTTCTTGAGCTTGATTGCACTTTCTCTCGTACGTAATGTCTGTTGGATATTTTTTGAGCGCAACTAGTTCATGGCTTTGAGAGGACATAGTGCAGAAAAAATAGGATTAAAAATAGGCATTGAGATGTTGGACTTGGTTTTGTTGAAGCTACTTCTGTGGCCCCCTCACAATTTCTTTTCCATCGTCTAAGAATGAGTTACTCGTTAAGACATCCCAATATTTGTAACGGTGCTGGATATCAACTATTTAAGCGCCTAGCGTCTGAACCGGTTGCCGAGTAGGACATCTCTCCATTGCTTGCTTCAATGAACGAGATGGAGGGTGAATATCAATGTTTTTTGTGGGCGATGCGTAAGGACATCGGACGTTTAAGGTGCGGCAGATTTGCCTGACCGTATGCTGTCATCAGACAGACCCAAAATCACTACTACTTTTTTCCTAAGCAAAACTTGATGCCTTCCTAGAGGAGACGTTCTCATGGCTTAGCCAAGGGCTTCATTTGAAAAAAATTGACGATTTAATAATAATATCGTTTTGATTTTTGACACTCTTTCTATGTCTAAACTTCAATGTTGCCTAATTTGCATGTTTTGCGTGTAATATGTACAACTTTTTTGGGTTAATCAGGAGAAAACTTTTATAGACGATTTGGTGAATAAGAGCCTCCTGTTTATTCGCAGTAAGAACCTCAGGTTGAAGTTTTCAAGAGCTTAATAGAAGCACGAAAAACTAAAAATGTTCGGGATCTTCAGACAAGCGGTCAAAGGGTTTTGATGTTTGCAAATTGGGCGTCTTGGTACTTATCTGTTAAGGAGTTAGTTAACTTCACTTTGCCAATATAACAACAACGTCAAAATCAATATTTAACATTTACAATTATTCTTGCTCCACCTTTCCCCATGTTCTCCTACTCCTACCCCTTACATCGGCAACATCTAATCTAACATGTATAATGTAAATGATGAGGTTCAATTACATTACATATCATAGATTATCTAATATATGCATACATGTATGTACATAACGGATTTCCTGCTCCATTGAGATCTGTTTTGGAATGATGAAGTCTCATCCATTTCCAGTGTTGCTCAATCATCTTTGCTGGAAATTCAATGCCCTAATGCAATAGCCATATACACAAGCGAAGAAGATAGCGAAGGCAGTTAAAATTCCAGCTACTGGTCCCATGAAATCTCTGCTGTACCCAAAGTGATCTTGGACATACAACTTGATCATTTGACGATCTCCTCCAGGTATGATGATTTCATCTTCAAGGTCCCCATATTGGGACACAATTAAGCCATATACTGTATAAGCCATTGGACATATCCAGTAGTACCAGATCCACCACTTTGGAATCCTCTGAATTAACCATGAAAAGAAATAGTAGTTAGATGAAGAATGACTTTGGTAGTATTACTCGCAAAGAGAAACAAGAACGCTGGCCACCACTCGCGTTTTTTACTTGGAACAGAAAATATGGCCCAAACATGTCTACCAAATCAAAAGACCAAGCTCATGGAGCCCAAATTAGTTTTTTTCCTGGACAGTCTACTCAAATGACAGAAAGAAAAGGTTAATCGGAGCTAGCATTAATCGGAGCTAGCACAGCCAACAGACATTGTTTTCTGACATAACTACAAGCTATCTAACCATATCATGATGGCTAAAACTTACCGTTTTTGGGATGAAGAATCCAGAGAAAAGGTTGAAGAGGGCATAAAATGCAGCAGCAAAGATTGCGGCAACTTCATTGTTGGGAGTTATTGATACAGTCATCATCCCATAGTAGGTGAAGTAAAGGAAGGAGATGAATGAGATGAAAAAAAACCAGAAGAACTTGGCGGCCGTCCACTCAAAGCTCACCATAGCATACACAATTACAGTGTAGTATGTTGTTTGGAAGAATACATATGGAATCTCTGCAATTACCTGTAAAATGAAACAGACTCAATTTAATGAGATTTCTTGCTGGGCCATGTTTCAAATATTTGGATGAAAAATGTAGAACCATGAAAGATGGAGCTAAACTTGCAATAACTTCCAAAGATGAAAAAACAATGCAATGTTTTTTGTCATTTGCAAGATAGCTACGTACATTTGTAAATTGATTTCCTAGGACTTGCAACTGACAGGGGTTACAAAACTTTGTTAGCATATTCTAATAGTCTTTTGGGATTACCAAGTTATGACTACTTGGCTGCAAATAAAGTATAAACCTTTACCAATTCTACAAAGGTAATAAAAACGAATAACGTGCATTGCCTTGTATGTCGAGTAATCTTGTTAGTGATACATATCAAAATAAGGCTCTGTTCTGACGCACAGAATCAAGTATCGAAAGTTAGTTTATACCTGAGCCAAAGCATATGGCGCGGCAGAGTACATCCCAGCAGCCCTTTCTCTATAGAAGACAGTCCTCTCCACATCTACGATGGGTTGTACAGATGAGCAGTTGTTGATCCCAACAAAAAGGACGGCTGCATACATCGCTCCGATTATGATGGTCAAATCAGTCGAGGTTTCTCTGCAATCCGTATCTTAGTCAGATTAATTACATTAAAGTACCATTGTAGATGCAGCAATATGTATAGGCCATGGTACCGCCACCAACATTCTAAGCTTAACCAACTTCATAAAATTACAAAATTTAAGTATTCTGAATAGAACCAGTGGTTTTCTATAAACATGAATAACCTCAAAGTGGCTAATTGTGGTGCTTCTGATCACTTGAAAAAGTCAAGCAGCCAAATGACCTAGGCATGTCCAAAATTATTGTATTCACCAAGCAAATATGACCAGACTATTTCATAATAACGTTTTGACAGGTTCAAACATTACCTTTTTGTCCCAACCTTCCAGAAGATGGTGCCAATCAGCAGAGCAGCAGCAAGGGTGAAGAAAAATCTTACAAGGTTGTAGTTGGGGCTTCTCCAATAAGTTAACCATTGCTTCCAAAAGCACGACTTAAATTGCCCGACCCTAGACTGTGAGAACTGCGTGGGGAAATATAGATCTTTTGATCCTGGAGGAGGAATGCTAAGTTCTTTGACGAGCTCCTTGTTTCGCCTGGACACAATGGAAGTGAAACAAAGCAATACATAAGTTGACGCCTATAATCTTTGCCTTTTTATGAAGGGAACGCAGAACAGAGATCCACAAAATGAAGATAAGTAGAGTGTGGTAGCAGAAACAAGGTCCGCAATATAGGTAAGCGCTAAATAAAGTTTCAGACTTACTGATGGAGAGATGATGTCTTGTAACATTCAGCAAAATCAATTCCTAGGCGGACTTCGGTTGACACTGAGCTTGCTTCCAACATCCATGTTGCCGGATTATATTTCTCTTTTATCTTCTCGACACCTGGAATAGACTGCAAAAAAGCGGATAGATAACGTGAGGAGATGGGGACAGTAAGTCCGCAAACACTGCAACAGCTCTTGTTGCATTTATTAAACAAGTTCATGCAATTCGGCATCCTGAGATGCCTTTAGGGTTCAACATGAAATTGAATGCAGAATGATCTTACCTCAAAGTACTCGACGACCTTTTGAGAGTTGTTCCCTAGTGGTCCACAATATATTACCTGTCCTCCCCTTTTCATAAGCAGCAACTACCAAAAAAAAAAAAAAGAAGTCGTGAAGCTTTGAACAAGTATATTGAGTTTAAATTCATATGAAGATTAGAAATGTTTTGACAAATAAAAATTCTTTTCCATGAGTCTAAAAATGAAGCACCTCGTATTCGTACCTCATCAAAGGCTTCAAAGATGTCAATGCTAGGCTGATGAATTGTGCAGACGACTGTTCTTCCTGTGTCCACTGTGTTCCTTACAGTTCTCATGACAATGGCTGCAGCTCTGGCATCCAGTCCTGATGTAGGCTCGTCCATGAAAATGATGGACGGATTAGCCACGAGCTCTACAGCTATCGTTAGTCGCTTTCTCTGCTCCGTTGACAGTCCAGTTACGCCTGGAAGTCCTACCAAGGCATCCTTTAGGTTGTCCAGCTCCACCAGTTCCATCACTTCATCAACAAAAGCCTGAACGGATGTTTCAATGTAGTTTTTATTCTGTCAGAGACAAATAGAGAAGGGTAAAAGGAAAAAGAGGAGTCGCAGTCCAGAAGAAAGTGGTTACCATTTTCTCTTGATGGCTGACGTCAGAAGGTAGACGAAGGAAGGCAGAGAAGATCAAGGACTCTCTAACCGTGACCTGAGGAGAATGAATATCTGTCTGCTCACAATAGCCTGAAATTCTGGCAAATGTCTCTTGAACCTTTGGGTATCCCGAGATCCTAATGTCTCCTTCAATATACCCTCCCGTTTTCCTGCCAGCAAGAACGTCCATCAGCGTGGTCTTCCCTGCACCGCTGACTCCCATTAGTGCGGTGAGGATTCCAGGTCTAAATGCTCCAGTTACTCCCCTCAGCAATTGCAGTTTGTCCTCTGTAACACCCTGGTCTTTCATTTCCTGCAAAGCAACAAATCCCCATGTTACTGTTACCATCGTCGCTGTTGTCATTGTTCTCTCCTCTCTCTCTCTCTCTCTAAAACACATGCATTGGAGAAAATGGATGTTAGCATATTACAGGAAACGGATATTGGCAATAGGAAATGTAGTAGATTACTGAAGACTAACCGGAGGCATGTCGACATAGTACTTGACGTCATCAAAGGTCATGGCTAGAGGAGTGAAAGGAAGAACCATTCCTCTCTTTGGGGCTACCCCTGTCGCCAGTTCTAGAATAGAATCTGCATTTCTGTGGAGACCATTGCCTGCACTTCTCATTCTTCTCATTGCCATCTCCCCTGAAATACAAATTCCGCGATTAGAATCTCACAGAGAGAGAGAGAGAGAGAGAGAGAGAGAGAGAGAGAGAGAGAGAGAGAGAGATCAGCGTGGTCGGTAGAACGCGGGGAAGTATCTAGTTGAATCATATCTGTCAGTGGAGATGAAGATATCCCTAAGGAACATGGGCCTGAAAGGCTGAAACTATGACTTACCGCACAGAGAGATTTTCGATTTGTGATATCACCGATTTAATTTGGGTAAATGATCAAAGACAATAAAAATATTTTCTTGAATTAGTAGGATTCACCTTCCTCACAGGTCGAGTACTGTGAAAAATAGAAAAAACGCAGAAGCCAATGCCGTAAGAAGATTCGTGCTTACTGGTGTCGTTTCCGTCGTGCTTGGACAGATTACGTCGCAGTGAATCATTTTTAGCATCGACGTCTTCCTCGTGTTTCTGTGCAGCGTCTTCTTCAGAAATCACAGCTTGGGGCTTTCCCAGCGCTGTCAAAATGTGGCTCAGATTCAGAGAAAGTAAATAAAAAACTGTGAAAGAAACGATGTTATACTCGTATGAGTTGTATAGATCACACAAGGGAAGCACCTAATGCCTGCTACATTATCATCGAATCAGGATCTTGGTTAGATAACAATGTCCATCTATGTTACGAGACAGTATTTTGTCCGATGCAAATGACACTAGAACGTCTATATGGAGGCAGTTAGGTGTTATGTGACACTTCTGACGTTTTCATGTATATATAAGCTCTGTAAGAGAATGTAGATGGCTTTCTAGCTAGCAAGGCCTGATAAAACAAACGACGGTTCTCTGGAAAACCATGTCAATGACTAGTACTGAAACAGCTGTGTGTTTGTGTGTTTGAAAGAGAGAGAGAGTGAGTGAGCATACGCTTGAGGTACATGAGAGCCACTGTGAAGAGGACATTGAACAGAATCGTGAAGCCAACCAGCGCGGCAACTCCTATCCAGTACCAGTATTTAATTGGGAAGACGCCGACGAGGTCGAGCACTGAAATTCCGAGGCTCCTTATGCCATCTGCTGCCTGCAAATTACGTGTAAATTTCAAGCATACGGAAAACCGTAAAGCGAAATATTTGAGAGCAAGCATTAAGAAAATATCCCTCTCGCTCTCTCTGTCTCTCACTTTCCAGAGACATACGCAGAGATTAGATTCTCTCACGAACACTGGGAATTAACGCACAGAAAAACGCGTGAGAATACCTTCTTGTCCATCCACCTGGGTGCAAAGAATTCGTTAACGCTGACCGCGTTAACTGCGTAAGTAAGAGGTGAAGACCAGTAGCCCCAGATCCACCACTTAGGGACATATGCTGCATTTTTAGAAAGAATCTATCAGTAATTTAACATGATTATCGAATTACATTATAGCAGTAATTTCAGATGTCCTTCGATAAATTGATGTGTCATTCCGGTCCTAAAGTGTGGTCATCCACTAGAGAAACTGTGGTTTCAGAACTGCCTGATGCTGAGATGTTCATAGGAAATTCACAAGGTCTATTCACAGACGTTTTCACTTTAATCGATCACAGATTCATCACAAGCCTATTGATGAAATGCATGGAGAGAACGGTTTGATTCCTCCACTAAGAATACTTCATGCAGCATCTGCTATTTGGTCCATAAGCGCACAATAAGTTTGCCAGAGAGACGTGTCCGAGGGTTAGCTACTCAACAAATTTTCCTACTTAATGCTTCAGATTTACAGAGCCACAGCAGCTTGCGCTAGTTTGAAACGTGCGCACAGCAAGGCTCGGTTTTCACTCGGCATGGCTTTCTGGCAGCAACTAGCCATGTTTGTTCAACAGTAAAAGTGCTGTTGGCAACCTGATAGTTGTTCATCCACTTAGGAAGGTCGGCGCCACTCACATGAATCAATTTTGGAAAGTACTACTGGGGGACGGGGGGAGAGGCGGGAGGGGAAGAAAGGGGGG
>JAANDH010000504.1:114473-211846 GCA_011799765.1 Nymphaea thermarum
ATGACCAGGAATTGTTTGAAGAATCTGCATCAAACATAGAAGAAAGCATAACTACTCTGAGAATATGCGTCGCGGAAAATGTTTCCGATCGTCTCCAGAAATATGTGAAAGTGCGATTCCTATTCCTGGTAAAGCTAGCTATGGAGACAGTTGTGACAACTTTCTCAAGTGGGCATCAGCTCCCTCAACTTGTCCACAACTTTCGCAAGTTTGCAAGAACCCCGAGAAATTCTTTTGCTAACAAAAAAACAGAGAAAATTCGACATTCTGAGATGCTAGTCCCCAGGCCTCCAATCCAGAACACATTAGTTTACCTGCTTGCCTCAGGTGCGAACCCCATCGTATAGTAAGTCATCACCATCCAAACAGCAGACTCAAAGACTGAGATGGGAAGCTTGAGCAGCATATTGGGGAGGGTGAATACCCACGCAGGGTAGAAGAGGAGGTCCCTTTGCTTGAAGAAGACAGGAAGCCTCGATATAGTCATGGAAAGCTCAGAGAACCCGTTGAACATGTTGATGACGACACAGAAGACCAGGGCTCCAAAATAAAGGGCGCCATCGTTCTCCGTCCCAGTGTGCATCCTCGTCCTCACAAACACAGTGGATGCAATGGCTGCCACTATAATGATCTGGTAATTGCAGTAATCAAACATTGTTAATGTTGGTCCAGCGAATAAGAAAACCAAATCTTTAATTTAATGTTGAATTTGCCCATATTTCAGAAATTAGTGCAAATCTAACACGGCAAAATTAATCAATAAAGCATTTTTTTATAAACTTTCAACAACATAATTCTAGTAAAAACTATAGATTAATCAGTTTGTAGAATGTTCACCTGGACAGTCTTGAAGATGTAAACGAAGGAGTTCCTCCTGATCAGCAGCCACTCCTTCGCAAAGGAAGCCTTGAGGAGATCCCACCTGGGCACAGCGTCCCTAGTGAAGACCAGAGCAGCCTGGTGGCTTTTGCTCCGATCGAACGGCGTAGAGAGCTCACTGTGGAGTCGGAGGCCGACGTGGAATCTTCTGAATCGCTCAGCGAACTCCCGGACCGAGACGTGGCGATACGGCCTGCTCTGGTCCGCCCAATATTGCTCCTGATCCTTCTTGGACGTCACCTAGTGGTTTTGTAAAACCAGGGGCAAAAACTTATTTAGTCTTACCGCGGATTCAGATTATGGATCGAAAGAACTAATTCAGACATTTTTCCCTTGCTTTCATCTTGATATGTAGGGTGGTTAGACTGGCCTCACCAAGTTATGCTGCCATTGACAAACTGACCTCTGAACTTGATCTTCTTTGATTTGTCAGACATAAGTCTAACTTTCTATTCAAATAGGGAAAGCTCATATAGGCTTTTCTTTGTAAATTAAGAATTAAAAGTTTTTTTAGGTTAGTCTATCTCGAAAGCATAGGACGTCGTCTTTGTACAAAGACCACGCAGCACATGAACAAGTCTTAGGATCTTCTTTTTCCATCTTGTTCTTCAATCTGTACATTAGGTGATGATTGACCTCATTTTGCAAGAAAAGCAAGGGATTAGACTATGAAGGCGGAAATCAGCTTATACATCTCAAACGCAGTTTCAGAATTTTACCAAGCACATCCACCAGATGGAGGAGGCTCGTTTTGCTTCCACATTAACTAATATGTTATAGATATGGAGTTAGAGGGAGGGGGAGGGTCATTACCTCTTGAAGAAAGTCTGCTGTCCCTTTCCTCTCGGGGCATTTAAATCCACAGCTCTCAAAGAATTCGACGACATGAGCTCGGGGACCCTCATACACTATATGCCCTTCCGATAATAGAATTATATCATCGAAAAGTTCGAAGGTTTCAGGCGCAGGTTGAAGCAGAGACATGAAAACTGTGGCATCCATCAGATGGACAATTTGCTGCAGGCATTTCACGATTTGGAATGTGGTGGAACTGTCCAATCCAGTCGATATCTCATCCATGAACAGTGTCTTCGTCGGGCCGACGATCATTTCACCTGCAAAAAGTGCACGAAAATTTCGATCAAAGGACAGGTATGGAGCAGATCTGCCTTGGAAACTAGATAAGCTTACTGTAATATCCACAACTACTATCAGTTCAGTTCTATATTTTATGAAGGGAGTTACCGGTTGTCACTCTCTTCTTCTGCCCACCGGAAATCCCTCTCTGCATGGCATCTCCAACTATGGTGTCTTTGCAAATGTCCAGACCAAGAATCTGTTTGAAAAATTAAACTGTCAGCACCTGCCCACATTCTCAATTTTCAGGAAAAGTAATGTACGGATGAGGCTTCAATTAGAAAACAAGAAACATAAGGCCCAGTTTTGGGTTTATGGTTAAACGGTAGCCTGTAAATGGAATTTTCAAATCTGTAAGCCAAATTTTTTCCAATAAAGCAGAGTTTAAGGAAAATGCGACGTTTAGTTCAGCTTGAGAGACTTACTTTTAGGGTATAATCTGTCTGTAAATTGCTCTCCACTCCTTCCATAGCTGTGGCCTGAAAAAGAGAATGACAAAAATGAGAATGATTGGATGCTGAGAGAGTAAGCTGAGAACAGCTACTTAGCAACAGTAATGCTGTTATTGTCTCATTAATCAGCTCTAAACATTGGAGCAAATTCATGGAACTCTATATTACCATGGTGTGTATGAATGTGTTTTAATGATTGGGGTAAATTCATAGACAATAACAACTAGTTACTTTTGCTAAACAGGCCCCAAAGTCTAGGCTTGTCCATTCAAGTGAGTGCCATCTCCTTTTATCTCTTTGCTTAGGCTGGTTAGACTATATTTCTAGTACACGGTATTATTAGGTAAGTCCGGATTTATTTACTGTCTTATTTAAAACCCTAGGTGTAGTGAATCACATTACGCCCTGATGGGTTAATTTGGTCCTCCGGCTAACTTAGTAAAAGGGCCCTGAGGGGCAGAACCAGAATTTTTTTGAGGGGGGGCCAAACGGCTTAACGAACTTATTTGGGTAGGGTCAAACTAAACATTAATCTAAAAAATACATTACACAACAAAAAATTTTCAATTTTTGTAATGTATTTTCTTTTTTCAATTAGTTGGGGTGGGGCCACGGCCTAGGCGGCCCCCCCTCCCTCCACCCCTGCCCTAAGGTGATTGGGTCATTCAGGTCCAACCTCCTAGGTACCCAGCCACGCTCAGGTCCTTTTGGTTAGGCCCTGGGTCAAGCTAGGTGCATTGTTCTTTCTGGTTCATGGAACCAGATCCGCAATTATGAACAACTTACGTAATCAGCTTTGATCTTATGTCTTTCCATCTGAACTCAAACCTGATTCTGTAGTGCCATAAAGATGCCGATCAGTCTGACTATTAACCTGTAAACTCCATGTATATTTATACCTATAAAAATGTGTAACATTTCTGGGACTTGTTTCAAAATTTATACCGATAAAAATGTGTAACATTTCTTGGTATTGTTTAAAAAAACATGCGTATTCTTCTCCATGTCAAACATTCCCTTAATGTAAAAATATATAACCATAAAAATGCAAAACCCGTTCGCGTCCGGTGTAACCTGAACCCCATTAGTATACATTTCAAAGTACAGATCAACCATGCATAAAAAGTAAAAGCAAAGGAGAGTTACGAATGGGAGGGGTTCAACCTTCATGAAAAGATCCACTTCAGCTTCCGGAAATATTCCAGCCTGTTTTTCTCTCCTTGCTAACTCGGAAAGCAACTCTGCATCAAAGGCAACAGCAATTCATGACCATCAGCGTCATCACCAAATCTCTCTTTCTTCTATATAGTAAAACCCGACGAGATTTCACTTCGCAGTTTAGAGGAAATTAAGCTAGTTTAATTTGACCTTCAAAATAATTTTTCTTTGAAACTCAAATAAAAAATTTGCCTGGTCTGTCGAGAAATAAATGACGTGTGCTGTTGAACTACCACGAATATGAATTAATTAAGAGAATATATTTCAATAACGAATTGAACCTGCTAACAACTTTAATAATGAAGAAAATGAAAGGGGAACGATCATAGGTTTTGAACGATCCCAATCCCACCAAACCAAAACCAGTCACCACTCTCTCGTTGTCATCCAAAGAACGATTAAGAAAGCTTAGCCAGCCAGGAGGGCACGCCAAATCTATGTCCCGCTCTTACCGTATCTGGAGCCCACGCCCTGGCAGCGGGCGGAGAAGTCGAAGGTCTCCTTCACCGTCATCTCTCCAATGTGGACGTCATGCTGACTGATATAGGCGGACGTCTTCTGCGGCACGAACTCCTTCATTTTGTGCCCGTTGTATGTAACCTCCCCCTTCACCTGCTCACATTTTGTGAAAGTGGAAAACTTAGAGAAAAGTTGAATGCCAGTACTTGAGATCATGAATGGCGATGTAACATCTTTTCACAATCCGTGCTAATAATAGGTGGTTGAATCTGACTATATCCGTATTTTAAAGATTTATTTGAATTAATTATTATTGTGAATCTTATGTACTACCTTTTGCGAAAAATTCCAAGAAAAAAGACTTGCAGTGTTCTGTTAATCTGACTATGGAGTTGGATTTAATGAGACCTTCCAGTTCAAGCACATCTCTGAACATTTTATTAAGCGTTTTAGTTAAAGAACAGCGAATTCCCAATAAGAGCTTGTTCTACTTGTCGTTTTGAAAATCGATTCACCTCATCTTGGTCTGGTCAATACCTAACCAACTTCAACAGTAAACTCCGACCTACATTGTAACTAATGCCTACATAGTTAATGCATTTCTTGATATTGACCGGTTGCTTGCATTCTGCAGTTTGTTTCGTTTGGATCGGGTCGAGATCCAAACACTTTATGAGAGAACAGATAATACAGGGAGGTCTAAGTGGCAAATAGGAAAAGGAAGGACAAAAACTCAAAAAGCCTTTTTGCTTTACCTTCAGGCTAGGGTCCAGCTTTCCAGCGAGAGCCAACAAGAGGGTCGTCTTCCCCGAAGAGGGCGGGCCCAAGAGCAGCGTCATCCTGTCCACATGATCACACCTTCAGTCAACAATTGTTTGAAAATATTAAGCTTAGCCGCGAACCACGCAGAGCTGATAAAGTTCGAAGGTGAAAATGCTCTGAGACCGTCACCGTCCATTGATCCCACCTCAACGTCGTCAACCGATTTACGATGAGAAATGCTTGCCAATTTTCTTACCTTTGAGCCAAACCCTAAATTCTCTTGCCGTTGAGAGTGAGCGAAAGTATTTTGAAGAGACGTAAAATTTAGAGAAGGCGCAAGAGATGTTAAAAAAAAAAGATTATGCTCAATCAAGTTACAGGGAAAACGCAGAAAGCAAAATGTTTCGTGTAGTCGATCTGAAGGATTGAATGAGAAGTGGTGACTAAAATTGATGGCCACCTCCCATCCGTTTGAGGGCGATGGAGGACCAGGAGGGTGAAGGTTGTGGGTGGAGGAGGGAAGGGCGAACCTGGAGGGCCTGATGATGCCGGAGGCGTCCTTGAGAATGGTGAGGGTGGTGGTCTTGGAGAGGTTGATCCCGACCATGCCGAGGGCGGATTCCGCCAGGTTTCTGGTGGCGTTCCACAGCGTCGGAATTGCTCTGCTCCCAATCTGGCACTCCGCCTCTATTGTTAGGTTCTCGAACCGAACCTCCACTGTGGGAAGTTGGATACCAACCCTGCGAAGCAAGTGAAAGCAATGCTTTAATTTTAACCAAAGCCAGTGTCTCTGCCACTCTCTCTAACCGATTCAGTTTCTGAAATTTTTTTTCCGCGGGAAGGTGAAATTTTCGCAGTGGAGCTCCAACATCTGGTTTCAGTAAATTGAAAATGAGAACTATGAACTTTTCTCTTAACTTTAGAAAGTTCTTCATTTTCGGGCCTACCATTGTTAATAATTAAGAAAACTACTTTTTATAATTTTTAAATAAAAAGTACAAAAACTGACCAATAATGTAAGACTCTTGGGGCTTGACATATGAGACTTTTCTTTTTTCTACTTTGTCATTTTCTTCGCCACCCTTGAACAATAATCGGATACCTACGGCCTGACCCCCAAGAAGCGTTGAGAGCAACCAAAATGATTTTTATTTTCTTAATTTGTTCTGCTAAACAAAAGGTGAAAACGATTGCTCATCTCTTCGACATCTATAAAATAAAAATTTTATAATCAAGAACTAAGAATCAATTAAAATCTTATGAGTCCAGCCAGATTACGATGTTGAAAAAATAATTTCGAGCTAAGGACCGGCTTAATCTGTCGAACTTCGACGGAGAGAGGGAGATTGCTTACTTGTCGATCCGGTTCCTGAGCTTCCGGAGGAACTTCTCGTTGTCTTCCTCCGCCACCCTGAAGATCCGCTCGATGAACTCCTGCCTCTCTGCCACGCCCAGCTTCCGCACATCCACCTCCTTGTGCACTACCTGCTTCCCTCCTCCTACTCCGCCCTGGTGTTCCTCCACGAACGACTGGATGATGCTCGTCCTCAGCCGGTCGTACGTCGGCAGCTTCTCCAGCGCCGCCCATCGTAGCGCCTCCTCGTCCTCGTCAACGTTTCGGCTCCGCCGTGACCGGCTGGACCGAAAGCTGAGCACGTCCTCCACGGCCCAATTCCCCCGCCTGCTGGCGCTCCCACTCAGGCTCATCCTCCGGCTCCTCCTCCCGCCCGTGCTCCACCCTCTCTCCAAACCTTCCATTTCCTAAGCTTTCTCTCTGATCGTCACCTACTCTGTTCCGCACTCTGGAGAAACCGTTTCGTTTCGCACCAGGAGAAACAGAGGAGAAATAAAAAATTCGAACTCGTAGATGATTTCGCGCAAAATCTCGTGAAAAAAGGGCTCTTGGATTTCGGATCTCCCTAGCTCCTTATGAACTGAAGTTCGGGAAACTAATTTAACTAAGAACAAAAATCAAATTCGTTCTTCACAGTTTCGGTTCGTGAAACAAGCTACTCCTGCCGAAGCACACCTCCGCGCTCCAGTTCAGGAAAAGGCGAAGAATAGAACGGAAAAAAGGAGGAGAAAAGCGAGAGATTTTCCTGGACTTCGAGAGGGAGACGGTCGATCGATCTTCCCCTACTTCGAGAAGACGAGAAGAACGTGAAGGCCAAAACAGGGACCGTTCGATCAGAAGAAGAAGAAGGACGGGAGAAGAGGTCGGACGATTCTTCTCCAAGAAGCCAGATAGAAAGGTTCGATGGCCTCGATCCCTCGCTCTCTCGCTGTGTGGGAGAAGCGGGAGAGGAGAGTAGTTGGGGCTTCTGAGTGTCGAGGGACATATATAGGGGCGAAACCCTCTGAGTCAATCGCCGAAGAAATCTGGTGGCAAGGGAAAGGGGCGGCGGCCGCCGGGCGGAGGTGGGGACGGCCAGCTTCGAGGGGCTCGTCGGTCACCGGACCTGTGGACTCATCCATGCACGCTAAGAGTTATGTGTAGGTCATCCCATTTTATTTTTAGGGTCACCGATGAATAAGAGGGCTCCCACCCTCACCGTCGTCTTATCTTTTAAGATATATATGATAGTTCAATCGGTCCCTTTTTCCGACAATGGTGCTTTTGAAAATTCAAAACGGACACTCAAGGAGCATTCTACATCATTTCTTGAAGCCCAAATGACTATAACATATAAACCAAGAAAACCGTGTTATTGGTCGCAACTCTATGTTCAAAAACATAATGTCCTTTTCAACACTATTACAGATCTATGTTTTAACATGTTAGGAGAAAAAGTTGTTGCTATCACCGTGTGTCCTTGAGCCTAGACATTGGGGCCCATGTCATCGACAAATTTCTTACAATTATTTACTTATTTATATATGTTATGCCCTTTTAAGAATGATAATTTCCATAAGAGTGCCCCGTAGCAAAAAAATTCTGGCTCTGCCACGGTTGTTACCTTCTCCTTCCAATTTTTCTTATCTTTGTTTGTTATCAGTCCAATTTTTCTTATCTTTGTTTGTTTTTAGCAAGTGAGAGAATCACAATTAAGAGTGCACATCGGGCCAGCCGACCAGCAGTATGGCCCTGGCCTGTCTGGACACCATTTTGGCAGCTCAGGCCCAGGCCCGATCAGTTTCAATTGGTCATGGGTCCAGACCTACCCAGCTCTGTTCTATTTTCAGAAAAAAATTTAAAATATATGTATATAAATATATACATGCAGTATATAATAACTAATAATATTGGGCCCGGCCCAATTCAACCCAGAACTTCACTTGAATGAGACCCCGGCCTGGTGCCCACTCTTAATTATAACTACCATATTCAGAAAAAAGGGCGGAAACTCTCCTTAGCTGCGCCAGAACATAAGTCGTTTTCTTCGCAAGATAGACAAGTCAAATTTATTTTATTATCGTTATAGCTGATATCAAGTCATGTTTCCTGCTCAAATTTGGGGTTAAATAGTGCATGATCAAATATGCATGTTATTTAGGAGGGTAAGATCCTACTATCACTCATATTATAATGGCAGGCTCACACATCCAGTTCCATTTTCGTGGGATTATGATATTTATTTATATCAATGGAGAGATAGGTGTACAGAGACCCATATAATTGGGCTTGTGTGGGCAATTGCCACACATACTCATGTAATTGATTATCTTATTCATATATTGAGCATTCCTGCATGTAATTTAGTTTATTAGGAATTGGTGCCCTCAAATTTAAGATTTCCTATATTAGTGCCCCTTTGCCGCGAGTTTCTGGTTTTGTCACCAATTAATTTCACAACCATTCAACTCAGTATAATTTACTAATAATCGACCATCTCCACGCTTTCCATTTTAGCAGTAAGTCTCTATACGGTGATCTTGTGCAGTGTTCTAAGAGGAAATCATGCTAATTCTAGCAGTTGATGAATTTTTCATAAGAAACTAATGGAAGCATTGGCTTGAGCTTGAGGACATGGAGATGAAGGGTTTATTAGGAGTGACAAGTGTAGGACAACCAGGGGCAGAGATACATGGAGTCTCTGTGGGGGCATATGCCTTACAGAGCACACATCTGAAAGCTTAATTTAGTGGTTGGATGCGGACTTGGAGACCTGGGTTGATCTATTTAGTGATTCATAGAAAAAATTTTCTGGCTCCATCCTAAGGATATGGGAGTTCCTTTAGAAGGTAGATGCAGGGAATTAGGTTGAGCAAGAAAGATAGGTAGTACTATTGACATTCAAGTAGGGATGTCAACGGATCAGATCTATTCTTAATCATATCCGCTTTTTCAGATATTCATGAATATCAGATTCAAATTCAAATATGAATATAAGAAGGCCATATCCGAATTCGAATCCAAAATCTGATTTTACAATCTGAATCAGAATCTCGATTTTGAACTAGATTTTTCCAATTTTCAAAATTTAATAGCATTAGGTATAAGATATTTGTCTAAAAAAAATCCGGTCCGAATCCGTATCTGAATCTGATCGGATATTTAAGTATATCCGAATTCAATCGGATGCCATTTATTAAATCCTAATCCGATTCAATTTCTCAATCGGATATTTAATTTTTTTTCATATCCGATTTTTTCGAATCGGTTCGGTCGGACATCCTATTCAAATCGGATATATTGACATCCCTACATACAGGGTTGACAGCTCTGAATAAAAAAAGTTTGAAGGAAGCAAAACCAGCCTCTTGTGGAAAGGAACATGGCATGACACAATGATTATGTTGATTTTGGTTTTCATTGTTGTCAATGAAAACCCACATTTGCAATTAGAAGTTTACCTTGTGTTTTTTATATGCTTGAAGATGTGAATAAGCAAAAAAAAAAAAAAAACCCTCATCATCTTATATTTTGGTTGCTAGTGAAATAAAATCTCATATGGAGATTTAAAACCAAGTTGTGTAAGGAATGAACTTACACTATTTTTTATGGCAGTTTGGAAGCTGGGTCCTAAAGGTGGATGGAAACAAAATCCAACCCCTCTTTGCACGACCCGTGGAGGTTGTTTGGCACTAATAACAAATTGTAATTTTCCAATAAAACTTCTCCAAAAATTGGGGTAGATTTAAAAAACCTTTTAAAGCTGAACTCCCAGACAATAACAAACTATTATGAGTGCCAAACGACCCCATAAAATGTCAAAAAATTGTCTCAAGCAGAATTAATTAAATGTATAGGAGAAAGAGTCTTCTCATTCTCATGAGGACCTCTTGTACAACTGTTAATATTTACATAGGAACAAGCGGCACAATGCTTCAAAGGTCATACCTTTATACCTCCAAGGGGGGGTGGGCGTTGGTTGGACCTATGGTACATCTTTCAACTCAGGTGTCATGTTAGCTGCTATTTGCAGCTTAAAAGAATAACATGCCAAAACATGACAACAAACATGAGATTCAGACCTCGTACCTCTTGAGTTGCCATGCAGCCTAGCTGTTGCGACGCAACTTCTTGGTTAATAACTTTGTGGGAGGTGGTTGTGACACATTTAAGAATTAGCTCAGTTCAATGGGATGAAAGTCAAGCCAATGCCTACCATTTTCACGGGAGCTTGAGGCACATCAACACTCTATTTCTCTTGTTAAAATCATGTAGCTAGGAGGTCATTAGGTGAAAGAATTTGATCGGGGATGCTCCTATCGTTGTGGAATGTCCCTTGATTCAGACTGATGATTATTCTTGGCAACGCTCTGCACATGCATCACACCAAAAGTTTTAAAATGATCAGTTTGACCCTTATAAGATTTTTGTAAAGTAAGGGTTAGGGTTTCGTAAAAAAAATTCAAAAATTTTATTTGGTATGTTATGGACCATTTGTAGGGGCCGAATTAAAGTTTCTAAATTTTGAAAGGAACCAAAATATTATTTTTCAAAATTTTAATATAAAACAAGTAAAATTTTCTAAAATTTACTTGTAAATTTTTTTTTGAAGGGGTCCCGGTCCCCTTTTGGCTCACCAAGAATGAAATCTGGCTCCAAATCCATTCGATTCATTGGAACATATGGATCCCATCTGTTGCATATTGTCATCTTTAAAATGGTATTTTTAAGTTTTTTAATCATTTTATAGTTAGAAGAAAACAAGTTTAATTATGTTTTTCGTTGACTCACCAATAGAAATCGAACATCTAACAACAATAATAATGTCACAACTAGACCATGATGGCACTTGAGCTATTGCATATTATTTGGCCACTCCATTATAGAAGTGGATCTTGCTCTCTAACCATGAAATTTTTTATGGGGCCTCATGATGGATGAAAGGACAAGGAGGATTAGTGGATATGAGCTGTACATCCATATTGGACGTAGCTTTGGCCATGGCCACACCTCAGAACCACTTAAGTGCTGAACGAGCTTTGTGGCCGCAACTTTTTAATGTAAAGTATCAAATGAAATTGGAGCTTTCAATATGATATATATATATATATATATATTATTGATTGTAAACATTGCGAAGGGCAGTTCGGTTCCTTTAAGGACTCGTGTTCGAATTTTGGAGTGGTCATTGTTACGTTTCAGTGTGCTCTACTTCTATACCATCAAAAGTTTCGAAGTATGCTCCCTGAACTTAGGGGGCGGACATAGGGGGCCAATGGTCTCTCTTAAAGAGTGTGGAATAAAACATGCGAGTTGAAAGGTGCATTCTAGAAACACCCAAAACTTTAAAGCAAGCCAAACCAAAGCCTTAAAAACATAAGCAAATCCATCTCACTTAAATAAGCATTTAAAAAGAACGTGACAACGCCATGTGAACATTGATTGCCCGCCTAACATTAAAATCAAGTAACTTATCATAATTGCATCGAGTCTTTCATAGAAGAAAATATTTCAAGATATATTACGTTAAAGCAACCAGAGAAACTACTGTAACGTGCATTAGATCTGTAATATTGGAAAAGGGAAAAGGGGAGAGAGGGGGTTCAATTTTCAAAGTACTAAACCAAACTGCTGACAGAAAGAAAATGACGTATCAATAGTCCACTTGACTCTCCAAGCACCTACGGCGTTCTTTGTATTTTAACAGGACCGACCGTAATAAAACCTATTTTTTCCAACTTTTGAAAGAAAAATCAGTTTGTCGTTTTCAAAGAAAAAGGGTTGGTCGACTGCTAGCTGTTGCAGCAACTCTTTGTTGCCGGAATTAAATTACAGTTTCAAAATTTTTAACAAAAGCTAAAATTTTAATTTTTTTTTATATACATTAAATTAAAATTTTTAAAATTTACATGTACATTTTATATTTTTAAAAAATCTGATGGGATAAAGGGTGAGAGCATGGCTCCTGCCTCCGCCCCCACTGCCGCTGATGTCGGTGCACACAGTGGCGGAGGGAGGGGGGGCTGGCCTAGGCCATGGCCCCACCCTGGCGAATGAAAAAAAAAAATTATATTAAAAAAATAATTTTTTAATTGCCCAATATATTTTTTGGGTTTTGATTCAATTTGGCCCTACCCGGAGCTAGAGGTTGGACTGTCGGCCCGTCACGAAAGAAAATCCTGACTTCGCCCCTGAGTGCACGAGAACTATCAAACAAACAAGAGAACATCCTAACCAGAACTTGGTTAAGCAGATGATCCAGTATTGGATATGAATAAATAGTTCAACCGTGCTCCTCTTAAGTACCTTTGAGGAATTCAACACCTTCCCATTTCCATGGTGGATGAAGATGGATGTACAGCTTCTCTCTCTCTCTCTCTCTCTCTATATATATATATATATATATATATATATATATATATATATATATAAAATGAAATCTTCAGGCTATTTTGAGCTCGATCCAATCATGAGAGTCTCATGCATTGCATTGCATTAAGAAGTGTACTATGAAAGCATAAAGGCAAAAGGATTTTCTATCTAACTAAGAAATCCACAAATTCTATATATAAGAAAGAGGTGAGAGTTCACAAAAGGTAAAGCGGCTTTGCGGCTGTGAATACATGAGTACATGAGGTGAGTCCAAACTTTAGGGAGGCAATGAAAGCGTTGTAGCTTACCAAAACAGTGACATATTCAAAGGGAAGGGCCCAGCTAGGAACTACCAACGCCACCCCTTCTCTTTCTCCATTCAATTTTCTCAAGCGAAGTCTCCCTCCTCGTCAAACAGTGAAGAAAAAGGAGTCTTCCTCTGCATCGTCCTATCAACCCCTGCTGACCAGAGGCGCCTTCGAACGGAACCCACCGCCAACTTTTTCCGGTTGGTGAACAATCGGCTCCTCTTGTTCGTTTCTCTTTAGGCCAACCACGTTGGTGGCTGCCACGTGGAAACCGTCTCTTACATTGATCTCTCCCGTATAGTTTTGGTGTTTTAGCTTTTCTTCCAATGGAGGTTGTTGCAGTAACAACTGTAACATTATTGATGACTGCATCGATGACGAAAACGCTGCCTACTTCCCAAGGGTTTGGTTATGAGTCTAAGGTCAATAAAATTGAGATTATAACCTCCTATTTCAGAAAGTTCAGTTGCATATCGGAGAATTTTAGAAATCTTCAAGAAGTTATAACAGGGGATTACTTATCTTCTTCAAAATAAAAACTGAAGTTGCTAGAGAGCAAGTTGAGATCCCTTAGTTAAGTGCTTAGGAAAAGTATAGGTGTAAGTGAAGTTGTAAACTAGTGATTACCGGGAACATGAGATTTGCCGACGGTTTTTAATTCTCACCTCCCCCGTCCGATTTTAATCCACACTTTTATATTAAAGTATGGATTTGAAATTCACTTTGGAGGTAGAAGCTGAAATCTACAATTCAGCTATCACGGATTTGAGATCCCCTTAGATTGAGATCCATGGGGAATCAAACACATCCTAAAAGGCTGTTTGGCAACAATAACAAATTGTTACTGTTTAATAAACCTGCTCAATGACAGATTTATGAAACCTTTTAATATAATTTTCCATCAATCTACCTCAAATTTTGAAATAAAATCATTAGAACATAACCATCTGTTATGAGTACCAAAGAGTCCCTACCTCTTCTGTGAAAGCCATAAAAATTAGTTTATATTGCTAATCAATAATATCTGGACGTCAAATGCATGAAACGTCACATCCTTGGTGATGATCATTTTTGGAGTATTCTAGCCCTCAAAACATAGCCTACTATTGCTTGTGGTTGGTATGAAGGCGATTATGCACGCTGGTTTTGTCGACATACGTACAACATTAAGAAATTGATATAATAGGTCAATATTGTCGATCGTATATATTATTAATATATCGTTGGAATCTCCTGTTTAGAGATTGCTTATTAAAAAAAGAAGAAACTGACTGTGCACACACGAGGAAACTTCGGTCGAACATGATACTTTTAGGCCGATCAGATCACGGTTCATTTTGATCCAATTAAAACTAGAAAGCGTGATTGAATATCCTTGTGGCTCCTAAAGCCTCTTACTCAAATCTGATCGCATACTAAGATGCGTGTGGAATCTCCCATCCCACAGAATACAGATGAACATAGAATCTCTCGCAGGATGGAATCTCTCTCTCACTTCGCTCTCGGTATTGGCCGTCGATCGGTCTCCTCTTTTGTTCTATGTGGTACCTGATTTTCCTTTAGCTCTTTGTCGTTATATATATATATATATATATATATATATATATATATATATATATATATATATATATATATATATATATAATCATGGTTCATTTTTTGTCAAACACTTCTATATATATATGAAGTATCTTTGTATACTGCAAACAAATGAATCTAATTAGATAAGAAATATCGCAATATT
The DNA here is from genome assembly GCA_011799765.1 of Nymphaea thermarum. Lineage (NCBI taxonomy): Eukaryota > Viridiplantae > Streptophyta > Magnoliopsida > Nymphaeales > Nymphaeaceae > Nymphaea > Nymphaea thermarum. The sequence continues at coordinate 129,138 of JAANDH010000504.1, forward strand.
GTTAATTCAGATGTGAGGTGAGGAAAGGTGATGAGTCTGAAACTGGACATGGCTACGGTCTTCACTGTCGGGTCTGAGCATGGTCGGTGGTCCAAATTGACCCGTTAATAGATTTCAAATGAAAATGAGTTCGTTTCGGTTGCTTTCTGGCGATCCGTTATCAAATAAAGCCAGACAACATTTATATCCAAACTTTTGTACAAATGGGGCTGCATGTTTCAAGTCGATCCTTTGTGGGCTTTAGGGGACGTTGGTAACCCGAACGTTAATGTCCTATCATATGAGTCGGTCATACAAATTGGAGCATATTCATGAAACACTAAAATATAATGTTCCATGAATCTGAACTAATCTTTGATACATATTCATAGAGCGTGTGTTAGTGTTCTTGATGCCAAACACATTCTCAATATATCCCACCAACTGTTGGATAGGAGAAACAAGACATACCCACAAAAAGTTAATTAAAATATAGACCAACCAAATTGACACTTAGTCCTGTGTTTACCCCTATTAGACTACCCTTCTGCTGTCTGTGCTTTCTTACGCTGTTATCCTCTTCAGGTGGTTGTGGGTGTTTCTCGAGCTGGAGTTGTGTGCCCCGCCTTGTGCACGCAACACATATACGCCAAAAATCAAAAGGAGACATTTTTGAAATATTGAAAAAGAAATGTCCATTTGAGTCTTTTCACCTTTTTTATTTCTTTTCCCATATTCACAATATATATATATTTCAAAACAAAGGTATTTTCATCATTAACCATACTGGCACATGAAACTTTTATGCACTTGGCGTACTTATCCAGCTTCGGTGTTTCTCATATTGTAAGGTTCTACATCATTTAAAGAAAAAAAAAACACACGTTTAAGCCTGAAATTTGCTTAAATTAGTGGATCATTTCTCTGAGATGAAGAAATTGAAGATATGTATAAGTGGGTTAGACAAACCATGCAAGCTGTCTCCATCCTTGATCTTGTTCAAAGTATATTTAAAATACAAACCTTTAAAAACCCCTCTCTCTCTCTCTCCCTCCAATAATTAGCCGGCAAAATCGACCGTTCTCTATTCAGCATTGGACGATTGCGTGGCAATTTTGGAGGCTCTTGGTCCCAATTGGGGAATGAGGTGTCCACAATGCTCAAGTTGTGCGTTCATTGCCCATTATGAGATGAAAATGAAATCTGGCCAGAGCATTCAGATGGCTGGAGGATTATATATATATATATATATATATATATATATATATATATATATATATATATATATATATATATATATATATATATATATATATATATATATAGAGAGAGAGAGAGAGAGAGAGAGAGAGAGAGAGAGAGAGAGAGAGAGAGAGAGAATGAGATGCTAGCTAGATGGACCCTTGATCTTTTTAAAGCTGGTGATAAAAAAACAAAGAGAAAAAGGTGATGACATCTTATTAGTTCATACATGACATCATTTAGTATTAGTTCATACATGTTTGTCATTGTTTTTTCTTTAACCATCGATCTACAAAAGATGAATGGCTGAGTTTGTTCCTTATGGATAATATGTAAGTCTAGCACCTACCAGTTGCTTACATACACATACACACACAAGAGAGAGAGAGAGGAAAGTTGGTAAATACCATACCAGTTAAGTAAGAGACAAAACCTAGACACATTAACATTAATTATTAATACATTTTTTTGTCAATCTAACCTTTTAGATATGATGTTAAGAGCGATTTAGTAAAAAATAGATATTAAGTTACTCATTTTTGGACGTTAATAATGTTTATTTAATAATAAAAGTTGAACAGCTCGTATACATCAAAATTTTGATAATGGAAAGTCAACTCACTTACAAAAATAACTTGAACTAAAACATGATTTATATTAAATTAGTATTTATAAACGCATTAGGAGGTTCATATTTTTATAAAAAATATTGTTTAATACAAATTTAAGAGGTCTAGTTTTTATCCTTTGACCAAGTGGCATGGTATATACCAATTAGTATATATATATATATATATATATATATATATATATATATATATATATATATATATATATATATATATATATATATATATATATATATACCATTGGAACAAAGTTGTCAACATATGAAAAAAAGGATGAGAATGTCAAAAGTGTTTGAGTGGAAAGACTCACAAGTCACAATCAACTTGTAACCCTGCTTGAATTTTCTCATAAAGCTGCCCTGATGGTGGAAACTGACCCTGTGTTTAGGAAATGGTGCCACATTGATGAGAAAGCCACCGTGCTTTTCTTCACCCCGTGCTCCCTATATATAGCAGAGCCTACTTTGATTTCCTCAACCAAAGTGGGAGCTGGTTCAGAATAAAAGATTCAAGCAAGAACGAAGCATGGTCTCGACCACCGGCCACTTTCTGTCTTTTCCTACAAAAGGAAAAGCGCTGGCCCAAGTATTTTGGAGGAAATGAAGGATCAAGGCTCTTATTGAACGCCAAAAGTTGGTATGATTGTTTGATTAGCATAGGGGCCGAGTAAAAAGTTTTTTTTGGAGGGATGCCAAATTAAAGTTTTTAAATTTTTTATATGAGCCAAAATATCATATTTCAAAATTTTTATGTAAAATAAGTATAATTTTTTAAAAATTTACATGTAATTTTTTTTTTTTGAAGTGGGGCAAAAGCCCTGCTTAGCAGGACTTTTAGCTCAATGTGAACAAATTCAGAAGAAATTGGCTGTTTACATGGACATCAGAAGCCACATATCGTTCTCTGCAGTGGCCGAGGCAGGATTTGTCGGCTAAGAGACACTTGAGTTGCGAACTTGAGTCTGATGTGGGCATCACATGTGACTGAAACCAGGTCTAGTTTCATTGCAGCCGGATTTTCAAAGGCCTGGTCCACACCCACTCTAGCGGTTGTTGGTACATTGGCCTGTCTTAGCAATAAGAAAAGTTTTGAAAGTATTCTTTGAATGACTAATTTTATATTCCCACATTTGACTGGCAATGAGAATGTAATAGTTCTTTGAATATTACAAATTTGCCTTTTTGACCATGCACGACGAAACGACCAATCGAGATATGCGTTTGTTATGTGATTGACAAATTCATCCTTGCATTTGCATGCTTAAGAAAAATTTCATCCTCTTAGCCAATAGTAATGAGGAAGGATGTCAATGGATCATATCTGAATTTGACGTTGTTTTATTACATCTGATTTATTAGATGTTCGCATATTTGGATTCAAAGACGAGCTCAAATATAAACAAAGAACAATCCTATGCTGAATCTGATAATGTATTTGACAGAATGCCGGATCACATCTAATCTCATAATCGGATGCTATGTTTCTCTATATCTGAGTCTTTTGAAAATTTAGTTGGGAATTGATCTATGTTCCTAGCAAGGGCGTAGATTTAAGGTTGAGCCTTCGGCTGGACTCATAAAACCTCAAGTTCAAGTTCTGCTCAAACTCGAGTCGAGCTCCAAAAAAATGGGCTTGAGCTTGACTCAGTAGTACAATGTCGAGCTTGACTCGACAGTACAACATCGGGCTTGAGCTAAATTTTAAGTGTTCGCATCCACTTGTCGAGCTCGAAAAGATCGTTAACTGGTTAACATAGTGAAAATAGCTGGGTTACGATTACTTTTAAGGGAAAATGAGGGAATCGGGACTTACATGAAGGGTAAGACGAGCAAAATCGAGTTTAAACTGAATTTGAACTCGACTCGACAAAAATGAACAAGTCGAAACATCAACTCGAGCTCGATTCGTTTAGCAAAAGAGCTGGTTCAAGCTGGAGCCAAGCTTTAACAAGCCAAGCTCGAGTTGTCCTGCTCAGGCCTACTTAGGTCTAAGTATTTTCTTAGGTGATGTCTTTGGAACTAAAAATAAAACAACTAAAAGTAAAATTTTAAACAGACAAGATCTTATGTAGGATATCTATAGGTGCTGGTTGGCCGGCCAATAAACTAATGTCCTTTGACGTTTTATCCCCAAAGGCAGACAATGTGGTCAGCTAAAAATCTGATTGTGGAAGGAATCAGCTTTTTGGAACCAAAACACAGCAACAAACTAAACCATCCTTGGAATCAAACACTTTTTCCATGGGAAATGAGGGCCATGTCCTTCAAGGGTCTGACTTTTTTTTTTCTCCTTAAAATGATGGGAAAAAGCGAGGGCGCTCATGGTGGTCAGCGTGATTGCATGAGGGGCAGTTTCGTCTTTTTGTATAAAACTTGTTTCCAGCCACGAGACAAATATAACCTGTCCGAGACAAACATAAGCCTTTGCTAGAAGGTGTGAAGTTGAAGGCCTTGAATTCAACCCCCACGCTGCAACTATTAGACAAAAGCCCAACTACTTTTATCAACTTTTATTTTTTCCCCCTATCTACCTATAAAAGGTTCCTGTCATAAATAATGAAAAACTAAAGTGCGAAATTAGTCTAAGGTGTACGTCATGAGGCCAAGCCTTTTCTCACCTTCCCCTCTTTTCGAACCTAGAATTGAATTGTATAAGAAATGATTAAGATTGGGAGTGCTTTCTTGCTTTTTAAATCATGCAACCTAAGCCTCAAGAGGCATAGCATAGGGCAGGGTAGCAGAGCTGCTGAACTCTATTCTCAAATATTACATTCTTACTATTTTAGCTAACATTGTTTAAAATTACAGCGAAAATGGAAATAACTTTCAAATTCATAATTTTAGTTTTTTTTTCTTTAAAATTTTCTTAATTTTGAATTACTTATAAATTCTCTCGTATTACATATATATAGTGCTATTTGGAGTACAGATTCAGCTCAATCAGTAAGCTTCGCCGATTCGATTTCTGATTTTCAAAACATTGGTCGAATCATTTGAAATGAAGGAGAAATTAGGTGTCCAATAAGGCATACGGATTTCACCTATGTTGGAAAAATCTGAATTTAAAGGCTGGCTTTTAAAAGCGTTATGTTCGGTTTTCACGTTTATTCAAAAGCACATTAGCAGGCAAATCACGGTGGAAAAAAAGGTCTCAACGTCCACTTTATTCACAGAAAAGTATGCAGGTGTTAAACAATGCGATCATCAGCAACTTCAATCACCTCCGTCATTCGCACCAAGTTGGTGCATCTTTAGTGGAGATGTTAGATCATTTTGGCCTTCCTATTTTGATTTTGATTTCACATGTATTTAGTTGACCTGAATATGGACCATTTACATCCAAACATAATTTGACAGCTTTCTTTATTTGCTCCCACAAAGTCTCATTTGCTTTCTTTCTTTCTTTCTTGATATGGAGTTGTTGGGTCAAACCATTGATTAGTGAGCTTAATCTGAATTGGAATCAATCCTTTTAGTCTGGTTTTGCACTACTAGAGATGCCACCTGAAACTGGGTTCAGATTAGGGGCGGAACGAGGATTTTTTCAGGGGTAGACCAAAACGGTCCAACGAACTTATCCGGGTAGGGCCAAACTAAACCTGAATCCAAAAAATACATTACGCAACTACAAATTTTCAAATTTTTTATGTATTTTTTTTTCAATTAGTTGAGGTGGGGCCACGGCCTAGGTGGGCCCCCCTCCTTCCGCCCCTGGTTCAGACACAAAGCCATTTCTCAGACCTGGTCAAGATCCGATTCTAGTCAAACTGTAGTAGTCCACTCTAGCTGTTCAAACATTATATGGTGTCCACACCAACTAAGTATAATCAGACGCAAATTTCCTTAGTGGGTTATTCACAAGAGGTGAAACTATCCTCCCTTCTTCTTCTGCATCTGGGGTTTAGGACTGCATTGTGACCTGGATGATGTATGATATATCCTTCAACTCGATTGTCACACAATCACTATTTACAGTCCAAATGAGTAACACTCACAATAATGAAACTGAAGACATATTGTCAGTGTATCCATCGGACCGACCAACCAGGCTAACATCCCTCGAGGATGTAAATTTCACTATTGAATCCAACTATTTGAATAAAGATGCAAGTCAGGTTATCTATTCAAACCATGCACTAACATTCCTAAAGATAATCAGTGGCGAAGACCGAATTTAATGGATGAGGGGCTCCAATAAGTAAATAACTAAATGGCTAGGCAAATGGGAGAGCCACTTCCTTATTATGACAGTGCACTATGACATGCAGCAACTGTGCCGCGTGCCATTGGGGGAAAGGGGTGCCCTTTCATGCTCCACCATGCAATCTCACAAGGGTGGAACCAAGGTAGGACTTGCATGGACCTGGCCTCACCTCAAACTTTTTCTTTTTAAAAATTTACATGTAAGTTTTATAAAATTTCACTTGTTTTATATAAAAATTTTAAAAAATGATATTTCGAGCCTAGTTAAAATTTAAAAACTTTAATTAAGTCTCTTTCATAACAAATTTTCGGTTCCACCCCTAATCTCATAACAAATGGCCTACTTTGATGATTATGAATACTAATTTGTGAATAAATAGTTTATGTGAATTTGTATGAAAAATTGCCTATATATGTCACTTATTATGTACAAAAAGTGATTTTTTTTAGTTGGGTAATGTGTTTCTTAGATTCAGGTTTAGTTTGTTTCTATTCGGATAAATTGGTTGGACCGTTTGGCCTGCTCCTGAAAAAAATCCTCACTCCGCCCCTAGACCGCACGTACCCATTGCATGGAGGAAGCACTTGGTCCGTGTCCCTTCATTCCAAATTTGACTTTTTTACTGCCCCACGTCAGGGGCGAAGCCACATGTGGGCTTGTGCGGACAGTTGCTACACAAACCCCCAAAATGAATTTATTTATATATCGGTTGCCTCTAACTATTTAGTTCTTAATATATTAGTGCCCTTCTAATCATTCGCTTATTAATATATTGGTGACCCAAAATTATTCTACACGGGTCTAAAATTTTCTTGAGTTAGCAGTGCCCAAGTGATAGTGATGCCAACAATATATTCGAATAAACCTTGATCCAAAGTTGCATTGTATTATTTATTGCAATTATTGCCTTGGTCCCTAGCTCACCCAGACCGCAGCCAAAGCGGACCGGCCGGCCGACCTTGTATTGATCACGTTTTTGTTTCACTTGGAGGTGCAGTGACCTCGGACACTCCGGTCAATTCAATCCAGCTGCCAGCTGGCTGTTTCTGCCATGCGGGCGCTTCCTACGTGGACCGATTGAGTCTTGCCACTTGTCGCTTGTTCGCTCCTTCTGCTCCTACAACTGGGATGGCAAGAGTGGCGGCTTGACTGACCATTTCAATTGGGTGAATCTGCACCTGCTGGATCTGGCCCATTTGGTGGACCCACTTGGATCTGACAAGAAAGGTTTCCTTGGAATTGTTGTCGTTTCCATGACAAGATCTGAATCTGTCTGATTAGACATTGGTTTAGTGGCAAAGCTAGAAATTTTTTATTAAAATAAAGCACTAATATTGTAAATATTAAGCATATTGTAAATGTTAAACTTGATGAGAATGAATGTGTAAATAAAGCATATTTCATAGAATGAATGTGTAAATAAAGCATATTTCATATACCCACCCCTGCCAATAAGTGACTCCACCACTGGTCCTAAAAGGTCGTTTGAATTAGCTGGAATACCCTGGAGCGGAACAGGCGGTTCCGTTTTACTTGAATCTGACTCAAATAGTGATCCGCCAGTTTTGTGCTTACATATAAATCTGAATCCATACCTGAGATCTGAGAAGAGATAAGCAAAACGTTTTTGAATATAACTTTATAATTAGCTGGTCAGTGAAAGCTAGGGATATCAATGGATAGGATTCATATCCTTAATTATATTTATTTTTTTGATATAACATATTTAAATTTGAATTCAGATTCAAATTCGAATAAAGAAAAGTCATCACCAAATCAGAAATCTGATATTTTAATCTGAATCTGTTTTTTATATTTATATCCGAATACGAATTTTGAACCAGCCAATTTTCAAAATTTAGTAGCATTAGATACAAGAGTATTTGTCTAAAAAAGAATCCGATCGAAATCGTGTCCAAATACGATCAGATGCCATTTATTAAATCTGAATCCGATTCGATTTCTTAATTGAATAATAAATTTTTTTGCATATCTGATTTTTTCAGATTGGATCAACCGAAATCCAATTCAAATTGAATATATTGACATCGTTAGTGAAGAATTAATTTGTGGTCAAAGCAAATTTCTTTTCAAACAAGATGTGACATAAATTTACAGGGTTTTTTGTGCCGCTGTACCTTTTTGAAAGTCATATTTCTTAAGTTGGTCTCCCAGACATTATGATATCCAATGCCAAAACTTGGGACTTCTATTAAAAAAATATTTCTGACTTATAAATAAGTGTTTCGTACTACCACTTTGCATCATCAGCCTGCTTTCCACAAATTCGTCGTCAGGAAAGTATAAAAGAATATACAAATTAATGAGCAACGACAATAGACTACGGTCTCTCTCAGTTTTCTGAGAGAAATTTCTGTTTAGGGCCCGACTTTTGGCTGTAATTGCTGGCGAGTGCCAAAAAAACACATCGACTTAGATGCATATGGCATATTACAACGTGTAAAGCTTTACACTTTTCAACTTTGTCTTCCAAGGTAAAAAAGAAAAAAGGCTCTTTGTAGTTCTCCTACAAAAGAAAGAACGTCATTTTCGAATAAGGGAACCCATATTCAACCCTTTCATTGAAGGGATATTTTTGTCCTTTTATAAAAAAATGTTCGTTTAATTCTATTTTGGTCCTTGTAAAAGGATCTTGTGGTTGATAATAAAACGTGTTTTTTTGTTATTTTCCAGCCCTTTCTTGTGAGTCGGGGAAACCCACAGGCAAAAACCTCTTATCTCTTTAAAATACAGGGTCTGCTTTCATTGCCTTGGAGTGTTGCTTCCACTATGCAGTTGGGTCATTTTGCAGCACATAGAGTTGATGCTTTGAGGATTTGAAACAGAATCTGACTGCCTACCAGCCTCGACCTAATCCATTCTCTCAACCTCCTAAGGAAGGTCATTGCCGAACCCTTAACACACAGTCTCTTGTTAGCGGTTAAAGATATAACTTGCTCTGCTATTTGATGTTGTCAGCAAAACTCAAGACATATATGAGGAAGATAAAAAAGATGTGTGCAGCGACGGCCAAATAAATCTCACTTGAAAGGAAGTTTCCTTTTATTTATGTCAACTTGCCCAAGGGAGATGGCTATAGGATTGGGACTTCAATGGTAGTCCCCAGCCCACCATGCCAAGTTGCCAACCCCCTCACCGGGATGCTGCAAGTCGATGATTATTCTGGAAACTCTTGAAATTTGGATGACTTGTTGGGCTGGCTGGTCATAAGTTGGTGGGATCAGGTTGGGTCAAACCCTGGTCAGTCTGCTTATAGAGATGTAAACAGCTGGGTTCGAGTCGGGTTCAGCCTCTACACGATCAAGTTTCAATTTCCCAAACAGAAAATCAAATGCTGTCAGCCATGTTCATCAATCTCTTCCTGTCCAACTTAATTTGCTCTCAGTCATTAAATGCAGCAGGCATGGCATTGTAACATCAAATTAACAATAATAAATTAAACAAGAGAAATAGCTACGATAATTATTATTACCATTAACTGGCCTTATGGTTCCTGCCTAGCTAGATCTACAAAAAATGGTGTCTTTTGCTTTTGCAAGTCTTTCTTTTATTTTGTATCATGTTCATAATGAAGATGGCTGTGGTGGTAGTTAGACTCTTGGATGATAAATCCACAGTGGTATTCAGAAATAAAAATGTAGATTGTAGGTTGTTCACATAAGCTACTACCAGCAGTGAATCCGGCAAGCACAAACAGAAAAATGAAACTTGCCGGCAACTACCAGAAAAAGAGAGAAAGAGGTGTTTGCTGCCACCGAAAGATATTTAAATTCCATAAAAAACAAGAGATTACGGCATCATCTGCATGCCATTGAAAAATTTCCTGCCACTTTCCTGTATGCACAACTTCTATGGATTTTTCTTGTATGCAAAACTTCTATGGAGTTTCGACTTCCTCATTTTTTTTCTTGTTCTTCTGCCTGTGTAGAAGGCGCAACAGAGGGATGCTCATCATGAGAATTCATATTAAGTCGCGGGGCTAAACATATAAGCAGGGGGAGGGGAAGCAGGGAGAGCAAAGGTTGGCACATTGTAAAGGACACATCAAACTTTAACCTTCTCCTGCATGAAGACCTTGAAGGAGTGAGCCGCAAACTTAAAAGAACTTGCTATGGCAACTTTTCTCCGGATTTTGTCCTCAACTCTTAAGTTCAGCCCATAGAGGGCCCTATGGGGGAGACCAAGGAGGGTGAAATGCCCATATCAGATTCTCTTCTATGAATTTCATGGCATGGAATGTAAGAGGGATGGTTAGACGGGAGGCTAACCTACAACTCTCGTCTCTCCTACAAACTTTCTCCCCTGGTTGATTTTGCTTAATCGACACAATGCTCTCTATTAACAAGCTCCAACAATGGCAGCTTTCTATGAATAATTATGGTATGGTTTCCAATTCTCACTTGTCCTCTGGGGTTGCCCGTATTTTCTGTGCGTAGGATTCAGCAAGGCTAAAAGCTCAAGTTGTGGTGATAGATCATTGTTGGATTTTCTTAGGATGTTCTAGGAGAGGCTCCCAGGAGATTTTCTATGTGGGAGGAATCTATCTTCCCACAAACCCATATGCTAGGAAAATGGAATTTCAAAAACTTCGCTCTTTCCTTCAACATCTTCAGAAACCAACTTTGTTGATGGGTGATTTTAATTGCATGTTGGGCCCACAAGATAAAACTAGCAATAGTCCCTCACTCTTAACCTGCAACAGTTATGCCTCCTTCATGGCGAGCAATAACTTTAGTCCTTTGGTAGATCCTAAAAGGACCTTCACTTGGACTAATAACCTCAGAAACAAAGAAACCATCTTCTGCAGGTTGGATTGGTCTTTGTTGAACTCGGCATGGCGTCAACAATGGTCAGGGAGAAATCAACTGAAAGTGGTGTTTCGATCTTCTTTTGATCATTTTCCTCTTGTCTTCTCGTCTTCCTTCTCTAAAATCGGCCACACTCCCCTAGACTTTTCAGGTTTTTTAATAGCTGGGTTCAGCTACCTGAGAGCCACAGGATAGTGGCTGAAGCTTGGTCTCGTCGTGATTTGGGCTGCACCCTAATTAGGGTTATCTCGAAGCTTGAAAGAGTAAAGAAAGACTTATCTAGATGATACAAACACCAGAACGGGGACATGGCTCTTCGCATCAATGACCTAAAGTAGTCACTTGAGGACACCCAAATCAGATGTGAAGCGGGGGATAGTTCCGTGTCTCCTGTGGAAATGTTGCTTAGGCAAGAGTTGTCGAGTGCACTCTTAGAAGAAGAATGTCAGTGGAGACAAAAGGCTATGATTAAATGGCTCCGAGAGGGGGATGCTAATACGGCTTTCTTTCAAAGAGTGGTGAAGGGGAGTCATGTCAAAAACCAAATCCTCACAGTGGAAGAAGATGGTTTGGAGTTTGAGGACCAAGATATGATTCAACAAATTTGTTTCAACTATTTTTCTAATCTTCTTGGCTCTACGGATGGCTCGGTGAGATTCTTCCAGGTTTATGGGATGGAGAGGTCGTGTTAGAGATAGAAAACCAAAGCTTGATTAAACCAGTCACTAGAGAGGAGGTGAAACAGGTGGTCTTCGAGTCTGACCCAGACAGCGATGGTTTCCCTGCCTCTTTGTTTAGATCTTATTGGAATATAGTGGAGGACGATATTTTTGATGTCATGAGTAACTTTATGAATTCAGGGAGGCTAGTCAAGAAGATTAATAGGTCTATGATAGCTCTTATTCCAAAACATGAGAGCACTAAAAGGGTCACTGAGCTTCGTCCGATTGCTCTATGCAATTCATTGTATAAATTCATGTCCAAATTGCTGGCCAATAGGATGAAAAACATACTCACAAGGATTATTGGAAAAGAGCACTGTGCTTTTATCCCGGGCAGATCTATTTATGAAAATGTTATTTTAGCTCATGAAATAGTTCACTCGCTGCAACCCTCCAAGAAGCCTTCTTGTACTTAAAACTTGATTTGTCTAAAGCATATGATTTGGTTAATTGAAAATTCCTTGAAAATGCTCTTCTCAAGGTGGGATTTTTAGAAGCATGGGTTACACACGTCATGTCATGTGTCACCTCTGCCTCTGCTTCGGTCTTGGTTAATGGGGTTCAAGGTGAGTATTTTTATCTTGCTCATGGGCTTCGCCAAGGAGATCCAATATCTCCTTATCTCTTCATTGTCATTATGGAAATTTTCAACAGGGCTATCTTTGAGAGGGTGACAGACCGCTTGTTTAGGCCTCCCCTCATACCTCGCATGGGTCGTGCTCCACCGTTTCTAGCCGTTGTAGATGACGTCCTCCTTTTCAGCAACATCTCACATGCTTCAATAGCAAGTTTAAGAAACATTGCGGCTCCTAGAGACAAATGCAAGTCTAAAGGTTAACTCTTAAAAATATAATATTTATTTTCTGATGCAGTGTCGGCTGAGGCGAAAGACATGATTTGTGCCACTCTTGGGTGGCCTTGTGAGCCCTCCCTACGTCTTTCCATGGACTGCCTTTGTTCGCTGGTAAACTTACGGATGACTAGTGCAACCCCCTAATCAACAAGGTCAAAAAACATCTTTCTTTGTGGAAGTCGGCCATCTTCTCCTATGCTGGTCGACTAGGCCTTCTCAAGCACGTCCTTAGCAGAGTTATTGGTATCTAGACGTTTGTCTTTGCTCTTCCTAAGAAGGTGTCCGGGCTACTTGCCGCATCTATGGCCAACTTTTGATGGGGAGGAGATGAGAACTCTAGAGCAAGACACCTTATTGCTTGGGACCAAATTTGCAAACCATACTCGGAGGGAGGCGTGGGTTTACCACGTCTCGAAGAATGGTCTAAGGTGTGTTAGGTAAAATGGTTCATTTCCATCTGTTCTCATAAAGTAAATTGGGCAAAATTTTGCCACGAAAAATATGTTACACCAAGGAGTTTATGGGTTATTAAGCCCAAAGCGAAACAGTTTTGGTTTTTCAAGAACTGCATTATGTCTTGGTATCCTGTTAAGGGCAATGTTGTGTGGCAGATAGATAGAGGTGAGATATGATATTGGTATGGTAAATGGGGAGGTCATGTTCTGGCTGATGCCCTCCTAGAAGAAGACCTTTTATTCCTCCAAGATTCTAGAACAATGACCATCCAACAAATTTTAGAATCTGATCTCTTCCTTGTTCCTGAATTCGGTGCAGTTCTTCATTGGCTTTACATGCCCAAACCTCAATTGGGAAGTGGTCTGGATGTACTTCATTATGCTGGGAGGCCTGCCCTTGAAGCCAAGGTGAGAGATACTTGGGAGGATACTAGAGAGAAGTGGCCAAAGGAAACTTGAAGGGAATTCATTTGGAATAAAGATGTTCATCCTCATGGCCGTTGGTTCACTTACATTGCTATAAATGGCCGTCTCCCTACTCAAGACAGACAAAAGAAGAGGAGACTTTCCCTAGCAAATCGATGTCCTATTTGTACTGCTGCTGAGGAGTCAAATGGACATGTGTTGCTGGAATGCCGTCTTGCTAGAAAAATATGGAATTTGGTCTCTAAGAAATTTGGAAAGAAAACTGGGGGAGGAAGAAATATCATTGAAGAATTAATGTGCTGGTACAGTTGTAGCTTCAAGAGAGGATGAGTCGCTCGTTGTTCGAGGATTTGCTTTCAAACTGTAATATGGAGTATATGGAAGTGGAGAAGCAAGCGATTTCATGGGGGAGATAGCAAATCCATTGACTTGATGTGCTCGCAGACATGGTTGGACTGTGTTAGTAGCTTTGCAGCCCTCCTTGATAGCCGGTCTGAGGAACTTTTGCAGATGCAGTTTTGGACCAGTTTCAGCATTCTTCCAGGCAAATGACTAACCACTCATCCTAACCATGGAATTATCCCAATAGCATATAGGAAGACTAATGGTGCTTGTTGGGTTGTAGTTAAGGTAAATGGAGCCAAAGATGTTTTTGATGTGGAAAGTCCTTTTTGCCGCAGATCAATACCTCCTTACTCAGAGACAGAGATGTTAGCTTGGACACTTCTTTACTTTGACTTCAATGGTTGCTCCATCATAAACATCGGTGCTAACAATAGGAAATGGAAACTCTGGCTTAGCTCTCTTATTGAAGGTTGAGGGGGAAATCGGTCTGCTCCTCAAATTGTGGTTAACAAACTTCAACTTTTCCATATCACAAACGAAAATCCAGATGTGGAAACTCTCTCCTTCCTGCCCTTAGTTTGAGGTTCAATGTTTTCTGTTGTGCACATTGCAACAATTTTTGTTAGTTCCCCTGTAATTAATGTTTTTTTGGCACTGTTGGATTAATAAATTTTTTGGAGGATTCCTGCAGTAGGTTTGATGCGGAACTTGCCCAAGGGAGATGGCTATATGATTGGGACTTCAATGATAGGCCCTGGCCCACCATTCCAACCCCCTCAACGGGATGCACCAAGTCTATGATTATTCTTTCAAAACTGTTGGAATTTAGAAGACTTGTTGAGCTGGCTCAGTCTGTTTATAAACATGTAAACAGTTGGGGTTCGAGTCGGGTTTAGCCTCTACACAATCAAGTTCCAATTTCCCAAACAAGAAATCAAATGCTATCAGCCATGTTCATCAATCCCCTTTTGCCCAACTTAATTTCCTATGAATCATCAAATGCAGCAGGCATGGCATTGTAACAGCAAATTAACAATAATAAATTAAACAAGAGAAATAGCTACAATAATTATTATTACCATTAACTGGCCTTATGGTTCCTGCCTCACTGGATCTACAAAAAATGGTGCCTTGTGCTTCTGCAAGTCTACCTTTTATTTTGTATCATGTTCATGATGAAGATGGCAGTGGTGGTAGTTAGACTTTTGGATGATAAATTGGCAGTGGTATTTAGAAAGAAAAATGTTGATCGTAGGTTATTCACACGAGCTGCAACCAAACGAAAAGGTATTTTTCTTGTATGCACAGCTTCTTCTTGAAGAAAAAGAGAGAAACTCAGGTTTAATGTGGTTTGGTACTTTGTACCTACGTCCACGACAGTTCTCAAAAGTATGAGAGACACACTATCTCCATCCTTTAAATAATACAATTTTTTTACAAGGAGATTTTACATGCCATGTTTATCATATCAATCTCCTTGATTTTAGTATTGGGGATTACCTCATCTTGAGAGATTTTAAGAAAGGGATTCTGGCACATTTGAGTAATGATTTTGGCTGGAATGTTATCTCCGCCAGCCTGCAAAATGATGATTTTGGTAGCATCAATCTCTTCCTGATTTTCAGCTTCAATCTATTTATGATTAGCAACTTCAATCTCTTTCTGATTCTCCTCATGTCTGGTTTGAGCCTTATCATTAACATTTCCCCTCAAACTGGTGGGGGATGCAATCGATACACCAAGTTTGTTGCGTAAATCTTCAAGTTGAAGTCGAGGCAGTGGTTTTGTAAAGATATCAAACTTGCTTAGTAGAGGGGATATATTTGGTGATGAGGGAACCAATATCAACTTTCTCCTGGACGAAATAACAATCAATATCAACATGTTTCATCCGTGAATGTAATGCTGGTTTGATGGAAACCTGAAAGGCATAGGTATTGTCACAATATAATGTTGGAGGTTGAGAGAGATAGACTCCAATATCTCGCAGTATGTAGGTGAGCCATATGAGTTCGGCAGTGGCAGATGCCATAGATCTATATTTGGCTTCTGTATTTAAGTGAGAGATAGAATTTTGCTTTTTCACACTCCAGGAAATAGGATTAACCCCAAGAAAAGTGCAAAATCTTGTTGTGGAATATCTAGTGAGAGGACATCCTGCTCAATCCGCATTTGAGTAGGCCGACAGTTCAATGGCTGAATTCTTCATAAGTCTAACCCCATAATTAAGAGTTCCATGAACATATCTCAACATTCTTTTAACCAGAGACAAATGAGACGAAGTGAGATTTTGCATAAACTGGCTTATGTAATTCACACTATATGATATATCTGGCCTTGTCATTGTGAGATATTGTAAACCCCCTACCAAACTTCTATACATGGTAGCACCAATTTCCACTGCATCTTGAGCTGAGGACAGGTGAAAGTTTGTGACCATGGGCCTAGGCATATCTTTGACATTCAATAGGTGAGCCGTATCAAGCAACTCGTAGGCATATTTACTTTGATTGAGGATCAGATATTGATCTTTGAAGTGAGCCTCTATGTCAAGGAAATAATGAAGAAAACCAGTCCTTCATGGCGAATTCTGAGCTTGACTTGTGAAATAAAATCTTGTATATGCTTTGCGTTATTTCTGTTAAAGATAATATCATCAACATATAGTAGTAAAATAAAAATTCCTTGTGTATTTCGACACACAAAGAAAGACAAATCAGCAACACTTGCAAAAAATCCCAAGGAGAGAAGAAATATACCAAATTGATCATACCAAGGTCGAGGAGCTTGTTTTAAAACATAAAGAGCTCGCTTGAGCTTGCATACATGATCTGGTTTGAGAGAATCCCCAAATCCAGGAGGTTGCTATAGATAGACTGGTTCTTGTAGAAGTCTATGCAAAAAGGCATTTTTTGACGTCGAGTTGATGAATATCCCATGCATGATGAAGAGCAATAGATAGAAAGATCCTGATAGTAGCATGTTTTACCACTGGTGAAAAAGTCTCAAGAAAATCTATTCAAGGAATTTGTAAAAATCTTTTAGCAACAAGCCGAGCCTTAAGGCACTCTACTGTTCCATCACTTCGGAGTTTTGTTTTGAAGACCCATTTGCTGCCTATAACATGCAAGTTCCATGGCTCTCTTCCAGTTAGGGTCTTTGAGGGCTTCTTTGATGGAGCGAGGCTCTTGAGGAATAGAACAAGCAATGAAATATTTGGGATTAGGTTTCACAATCCCATCCTTAGAACGAGTCACCATGGAATGAGAGTTGGTTGCTCTATTGTTGGTGATGATTTCCAGCGTATTTTCAGCTCGATCATTGTTTGACATATTTCCTTTTCCTTGTTCACCAGTAGGAATGCCATCTATCTCATGTGGGATAGTGTCACTTCTTGTTGCTGCATTCATATGTCCAGTACTTGGTGGAGTCATCATTGTTTGACATATTTTCTCTGTCTTGAGTGCTTGTGGTAGTGTCATTCTGTGCATCTAAGATAGTGCCCACGGTGGTTCCCTCATGAGTAGCATTAGGCTGAATAGAACCGTGAGTGTTGTCATCTATTGTGAGCCTTCTTGGATCGTTGCTTTGCTCACCTGCATGCTCACTATAACTTGTTACCTCTTGAGTCGAGTTCATGGGGAGAAATAATTTGCTTGGCCGTTTGTATGGAAATTTTTTCTCGTCAAATACAATATGTCGTGAGATTAAAATTCTTCGAGTTGGTGGGTATAGACACCGATATCCCTTGTGTTGCTCTGAATAGCTAAGAAAAATACATGGTAAGCTTTTTGGTTCAAACTTTGTCTTAGCGTATTCACCAAGAAAAGGAAAACACTTGCTTCCAAAGCTGCGAAAACTGGAATAATTAGGTTTTTTGTGAAATAATTTCTTATAAGGCGAGGCCATGCCATGCCAAGTGTAGGTGAGGGAAGCCTATTTATCAACCATGCTGCAGTAGAGAACGCTTCTACCCAAAAGCGCATAGGAAGATAGCTACAAAATAAGAGAGTGAGGCCAAGTTCAGTAATAGATTGATGATGCCACTCTGCCATCCCATTTTGTTTAGGTGTTTTTGGGCAAGCCTTATAATGAGTAATACCATTAAATTTTAAATAGAATGCTAAATTTTCACCATTAAATTCACCTCCTTCATAAGTTTGAAAGATTTTAATCTTCCCATCAAACTGATTTCTAATCATAGCATAGAGTTCACAAAAAATCTTAAACAAGTCTAATTTGTTTTTCAAGGGATAGAACCATATAAATCTTGCACATTCATCTACAAAAACAACATAATAACGAAACTTTTGATGAGAAGAAATCAGTGCTGACCCCTACAAATCTCACTGAATTCTTTCAAAAGGCACTTGAGAATGTTCTTCAACATCAAGAAAAGGAAGTGTACTCATTTTTCTTAATTGACAACTCTCACAAACATGCACAATAACATTTTTAGAGGAAACATCCATCTTATTTTGTTTCTCTAAGAAACTTATTACTTGAGAATGCGTATGCCCAAGTCTCTCATGCCACGTACTTCTATCTGCAGACTTGAATCGGCTTGAAAAGGGAGCTAGATGTCCTTCATGCTGGAATCCATTGAGATCGCCAACTCTAGTTTCCGTTGCCACCATTTTGTTGCTCACTTGGTTCCTTATGACAAAGCCGTTAGCATCTAACATAGCAAAGTATGGCATATCAGACGTTAGTTGACTAACTGAAAGAAAATTCTTTTTGATTTCTAGAATAACCAAGACATTCTTTAAAGTGAGCATTTGATTAGTAGTAGAGACTTTGGCCGTTCCAATATGAGTAATAGAAGTTTTTCACCATTGCTAACCATTACTTTTTTATTTCCATAATATTTTTGTATGGAATAGAGATTACCTGGATTATCCGTGATATGGTTGGTGGCGCCAGTGTCTGTGAACCATGTTTGATCTTGTCCATCAGAAATTTTTAGGGCAGCAAGAGCCATTGGAACATCTTCAACTTGGAAAGCTTGATTAAACCTGTGCCAGCAATTCAATGCCACATGATTTGGTTTATTGCAAATTTGACACGTCATTCCTTTATAGGGATTTGCAGACTATTTCTCCTTCTTTGGATCACCTTTGTTTTGAGAATATCTGCTCATAATATTGCTAGCCTGAGGGAAGCCTCTTCCTGCTAAATTGAAATGATGCCTATTGTTTTTATTGTATGTGCGTAGCTGCTGATTTTGGTGTACGACAAAGGCTGACTGATGATTTATTCCAGCCTCTTTAGCATGAAGTGCTCACATGGTTTCATGTGCCTTCAATAGAGCAACAACTTATGTGTATTGCATGGTGGGAGGCCATGTAAACATGGAGGTGGCGAACGCTTCATAACCACTGCCTAAGCCATTTAATAACCAGAACACCTTGTATTGATGAGAAATGGGCTTACCTATGGCAGCCAACTCATCACAAATAGCCTTGAACTTTCTTAGATATTGAGAAACAGATAAATCCTTTTTTCGATGAATCTGTAATCGTTGGGTCAATAGGAATTCACACTCTCTTGATTCATGAGCAAAGACAGTAATAAGGGCATCCCAAACTTCTTTTGAAGTCTCCAAACCAATTACTATATCAAGAACCTCTTCAGAGAGAGTTCCAGTGATCCATCCCCTCAATAAACAGTCTGATTTCTTCCATTCAAGAAAATCAACATTCACAATAAACTCATTATTCCTAGTTATGAATTCAGCAGACTTGGGATGATTTCCATTAACAAAACCACACATGTTTTGACTTTCAATAAGACCAAGGAGCTGAGTCTTCCATAACAGGAAGTTCAATTGAGTAAACTAAAATCTCAAACTGGGAAATTGCTTGTGGAGAGAACTTTGGTCGTAGGAGTGAAAGGGCAACATGCACGTTGCCCTGTTCTTCCTGTTTTGCAGCAGGAGAGGCGTTCGGAAATTTGATGATTCCGGCTGGCTTCGGTCACCAATATGGTCGAACTAGGAGCCGTTGGATCCGCAATAGATAGGTGGTCCTTCTTGTAAAATCTCAGACTGAGATATTGCCTGTGGAGAGAACGCTGGTCATTGGAGTGAAAGGGCGACACACACGTTGCCCTGTTCTTCCTGTTTTTCAACCGGCGATGCTAAAAAATTCAAGCGTTCTCTTGTTGACGCTCCAAAAATTCTGCTAATGCTTTGGCAAGATTTGTAGACACTCAAGAGTCGTTTGAACTCCTGTTCGACAGCTACAAGGGTTAACTTTGACAACGCTAGCATAAGTCGTTGCCGTGAATGGATGGAAGTGTTTCTGTTCTTCCTCTGTTTCACGACTGCTTCAAAGGAGCTCTGATACCATGAAAGAAAAAGAGAGAAACTCAGGTTTAACGTGGTTCGGTACTTTGTACCTACGTCCATGGTAGCTCTACGTCCATGGTAGCTCTCAAAAGTATGAGAGACACACTATCTCCATCCTACAAATTTTTTACAAGGAGATTTACATGCCATGTTTATCATATCAATCTCCTTGATTTAAGTATTGGGGATTACATCATCTTGAGAGATTTTAGGCAAAGAATTCTAGCACATTTGAGTAATGATTTTGGCTGGAACGTTATCTCTGCCAGCCTGCATGATGATGATTTTGGCAGCGTTAATCTCTTCCTGATTTTCAGCTTCAATCTCTTTATGATTAGCAGGTTCAATCTCTTTCTGATTTTCCTCATGTCTGGTTTAAGCCTTATCGTTAACACTTCTATGGAATTTTGACTTCCTCCTCTTTCTTTTTCTCGATCTTCTGCCTCTGTAGATTTCCGTTTTCATCTCTATCTCGAACTTCTACCATTTCCAGTCTCTTGCTTCTGTTCACAGTCGCCATTGAAGACACGGGAGAGGTGGAGATCAGCAGGTCAGTGTTCGCTTCTTTCTTTCATGTTTTTTCTTTTGGAAAGCATGCATCGATGGAATTACTGCTCTGTTTCATGTTTTGAAACTCCACTGGTTTGCTTGTTTTTTAGACATCTGAAATTGTATGTTTTTGTTTCCCTTTCTGCTGTGAATAATCTTATCGCGATTGAAGCCCCTTCCTCCTGTCGTCTCTTTTCTCAATCATGGAAACAAGTAGTCTAACCAATTGCTATCCTAGACAGTTAGTGTGGAGCGTTAGTTTTTGGCTGTCATAGATGGTTGAT
This sequence comes from Nymphaea thermarum, assembly GCA_011799765.1. Taxonomy (NCBI): domain Eukaryota; kingdom Viridiplantae; phylum Streptophyta; class Magnoliopsida; order Nymphaeales; family Nymphaeaceae; genus Nymphaea; species Nymphaea thermarum. Next base: position 150,003 of record JAANDH010000504.1, read on the forward strand.
CCAAAGAGAGTTTACTTCCTGCTTTCCCTTCCGTTAACTTGAATAAGAAAAACGAAATTGAACCGCAAATGCAAACACAAACAGTTGCAGAAAAAATCACCTAATCCTAGGCATCGGGCCGGGTCCCCGATAAGAAGTCGGGCGTGGGCCTACCCGACACCCAAAACCCGTGCCTGGGCCAGGGCCAACACATAAAACCGGAGCCCGAGCTGCGTCCAGGCCCGACCCGATTAAATTAAAAATATATATTTTAATATAAAATAATATATAAATATAATTAATTGTAATAAAATATTATAATTATATATAAAAATCCATAAAATATATATTAAAAAATATTATCGAGTCGGACCGAGCTTACCGAGTCCACCCGGTTTGGCCCGGTGCCCTTTTTTTTGGGCTCGAGTACCGGGTATCCATCAGGTATTTGACCCGATGCCCAACCCTAAAATCACCATACTGTAAAATCACCATACTGTAGGTTGTTTTAGTAGACCACTATAAATTTTGGTTTTCGGCTAGCAGCTTCAGAGGGAAGTCTGCAGCCACACTGTTTCCAGTTGGCTGCGCCATTGCAGCAACACCCAGCAGCTCGTTTTACTATACAGAACTCATCGGCGTAGTCAAAGTAGTCCATTTCATGGTAGCAAGCTTGATGAACCCATATATAAGTAGCGAGAGAGCAGTGCAAATTAATTACAATTCCTAGGGGGGACACTTAATTTATTGAGTTTAAGTATTTTTTTTTTATTTTTGTCAAGAGTAATACTGTCTTTTTATAAAGGGAAATTATTTGTATCTTTACAAGGGGATTGTTTTGCCCTGCTTATTAAATTAGTCTAATCCCATGCAGTGTGGGATGAATCTGCTTTGTCTAAAGAGAGGACTGCTGTTGGAATATATATATATATACATAGATATATATAAATATAAATTATAATGACAAGTTATTTAAATTGTGAATAAATTAATTTCCTTTAAGTTATTTTTCTTTTTTATTAAATATCGATCATTTCAGTTTGCATCATATGCCACCACCTTTTCCTTCATACAACATTGAGGTTGTAACAATAATATATATATATATATATATATATATATATATATATATATATATATATATATATATATATTATTGACAACCTACCTGTTGCCCAAGCCTAGCAACAGCTTGACCAGTAGCCAAGTTCCTGCTACTAAACCGCCAGACACCCAAGCTTTTGAAGCCCAGGGGTGGAGGCAAGGGGGGGATCGCATGGGCCTTGGCCGCACCTTAATTTTTTTTTTTAAATTTATATGTAAATATTAGAAATTTTACTTTTCCTATATCAAAATTTTGAAAAATGATATTTCGGCCCATGTCAGAATTTAAAACCTTTAATTCGGCCCCTCTCAAAAAAATTTCTGGCTCTGATCTGCTGATGCCACCTTCTCCTTCATACAACATTGATGTTGTAACAATATATATATATATATATATATATATATATATATATATATATATATATATATATATATATATATATATATATATATATATATATATATATATATATATATTATTGAAAACCTACCTGTTGCCCAAGCCTAGCAACAGCTTGACCAGTGGCCAAGTTCCTACTACTAAACCGCGAAGCCCAGGGGTGGAGGCATGGGGGGATCACATGGGTCTTGGCCGCACCTTAAATTTTTTTGAGAAAAATTTATATGTAAATATTAGAAAATTTTACTTTTCGTATATCAAAATTTTGAAAAATGATATTTCAGTCGGTGTCAAAATTTAAAACCTTTAGTTCGGCCCCTCAAAATTTTTTTTGGCTCTTATCTGCTGAAGCCCAAGATGATTGCAAGAGCGCCAAATGGGGAGCACTTACAGGTGGTGTGGTCGGTCAAATCTTGATGAGTGATAATCATTTTATTGCCCTCAATCCTTTCATGAGTCGTTACTTGTAGTGAGTATCATCTTGTGTGAATGCAGAGACATGGGATATGATTCACGATCAATTTGAATACGATCTTCCCTCAAAATGATTTGGACGTGAATGCCTTTCAGCCGTTTCAACATATAAAAAGTACTAAATCTCACACACTGTCAATAAGATATTGAATTGTGACCTTGAATACCGATGTCAGTGAAGATGACATTTAACCGATGTCACCAAACATCGGTGGGAATAAGCCTTTGCCTACGCATGCCACAAAAATATCGTTGAAATTGAAGTTTTACCACCAGTCAATGTGTGAACGTTGAAAAAAATTTAGTTTTCACTGACAGGAGTTAATGTTTGCATGGATGAAAGTGTTTTTTTTGGCGACTAACGTCCAAACGCCCTGTTAGTATAAGCTCCACCTTCATCTGACGCATTTTTCTAGGGACATCATGATGGGGACCTCAATAAGCGCCCACACCTTCAACCTATGCCTGCTTCCATCAGTGTTGGAATGTGCAAAAACAGAGTAAGGATAGAGGTGAGAAAGAGAGAAGGTAGATTTACGTGGTTCGGCTGATAGTAGCCTACATCCACGAACAAAGAGAGATCGATCTTCCTTGCATTGATTTGAAATACAATCAGTCCTCATATTTATACATTGGAGGCCAAGGCATAAAACATTGGTTGCCTAAATGAGAAGGGAACGTTAGTGCAACGTTCAAAATGGAGGAGGACGTTAGTTCAACGTTCACAATTAATTTGAGCACCTTCCTTATTCATTCGATCAATGAATAAGGTAATCGACATCTTTCAACGTCTCTTTAATTTATGACTCCCCCTCAAGTGGGGAGTAGATGTTATGAGATCCCCACTTGTCAATTGCAAGTTGAAGTTTTGCTTTAGTGACACCTTTAGTTAATGCATCAGCAACTTGCTCAACTCCATTGATATGAAGCATTTTGATTTCTCCGGATTCAATCTTTTCTCTGACATAGTGACAGTCGATTTCAACGTGCTTCGTCCTTTCATGAAAGACTGGATTTGTGGAAATATATATGGCAGCTTGATTGTCGCAGAACATGTGCATGGGCTTTGAAACTTCGAGATTTAGTTCTTCAATCACGTTCTTGGTCCAAATGAGTTCTCTGGTTCTTGCTGCCATAGCGCGATATTTTGCTTCTGCACTGGATCTAGCCACTATTTTTTGTTTCTTGCATTTCCAAGCTACTAGATTTCGACCAACAAAGACACAATATCCTGTAGTTGATTTCCTGTCGCTGATATCTCCTGCCCAGTCTGCATCTGTAAATCCTACTATGTCTAAGTCCTTATTCCTTTTGTACCAAAGTCCTTGTCCTGGAGAGCCTTTGATGTATCGAAGAATGCGATCAACAGCCTTCATGTGTGATTCTCTTGGGCTTTGCATATACATGCTAATCACATTCACAACAAAATAAATGTCAGGTCTAGTGACAGATAAATAAATAAGCTTACCAACTAGATGTTGAAATACTTCCATGTTAACAACTGGTTCATCCTCACATGGTCCCAATTTGAGGTTTGTTTTGAACGGAGTGTCGGCTGGTCGTGCTTCCATTTTCCCAGTCTCATTTGATATGTCTAGTGCATATTTTCTTTCAAGAGAAAGATGCCTTTGTGTGATTGAGCTATCTCAATTCCAAGAAAATACTTGAGTTTTCCAAGATCTTTTATATCAAATGTGGTTCTCAAGTAGTGTTTGAGATTGAGTATGCTTTCAATATCATCACCTGTCACGACTATATCATCTACATAAACCAACACAACAGTGGTGTGTTCTTCATGTTTCTTTATGAAGAGCGTGTTGTCAGAATGACATTTGCGATATCCAAAGCTGTCTAGTGCCTTACTTAATTTTGAGTACCACGCTCTAGGGGATTGCTTCAGACCATAGATAGCATTGTTGAGCTTGCATACATAGATCTTACCTTCATCTGGATGCCCTAGAGGTAGTGCCATGTAGATTTCTTCAATAAGTTCACCTAGCAAAAAGGCATTCTTCACGTCTAATTGGTGAAGCCCCCAGTTCAAGTTACAAGCCACTGATAATAGAATTCTCAAGGTGATCATCTTAGCCACGGGTGCAAAGGTTTCGTCATAATCAAGACCCTTTGTTGGAGTAAACCCCTTGGCTACTAGACGTGCTTTGTATCTTTCTAGTGAGCCGTCACTCTTGTATTTGACTCTATAATGCCATTTACATCCAACTACGCTTGAATTTTTAGGTTTTGTAACAACCTGCCACGTCTTGTTGCGCTTCAGGGCCTCCAATTCTTCATTCATAGCCTTTCTTCAATTTGAGTCTTTCTTAGCCTCCTAAAAAGTTTGAGGCTCACGAATTTTATGAAGACTCTTAATGAAGTTACTATGATTGGCTGAGATCTGATTGTAAGAGACAAAATTACTAATGGGATAGCGACTGGAGGAGCTAGTCTCATAATCAGCCAGATGAGAGGGCACTCTTTGAATTCTCTCAGATCTTCTAAGATGCCCGTTAGTTGGTTCATCATTTTCAGTAGGGTTAGTAGGTTCTCGATTTTCGGTGGGACTTTCAATTTCTAGATGAGTCTCTTTAGTGACCTGCTCATGAATAATGGAAAAAAATAAGTCATCAAAATCATGCAAGTTAGGGGATTTAGATCCCCCCTGACCTCTACCACTATCATTTTCTCCAAAGTACAAAAGTTTTTCAATGAATTGAACATCACGTGAAATATAAGTTTTTCTAGAGATAGGATCAAAGCATACATACCCCTTGTTTTGAGAGTTGTAACTGACAAAGACGCATTTGATTGAGCGATGACTTCATTTGTCTCTTTTTGCATGATGAAGCCACACATGAACCACACAACCAAACATATGCAAGTGATCAAGCTTCGGTTCTTGCCCTGTAAGCTTTCCAATTGGACTGACATATTTGAGATGCTTACTAGGAGTTCTATTAATTACATAGCATGCAGTAGAAACAACATATTTCCAATAATTTCTGGGCATATTCATTTGGAATAACATGCTCCTAGCTACTTCTAATAAATGTCTATTTTTTCTTTCAACACGCCATTTTGTTGAGGTGTGTCAACACAAGATGTTTGATGATGTATGCCATGCTCGTCTAAGAAAAACATGAAACTAGAATTTTTGAACTTCAACCATCTTATAAAAAGTTTGAAAAAGAGATAGTACTTCTAACCTTCTATCATTTGGGCCGCCAGCCCATTCAGCACTAGAGTAGCCTACCACATCTATAGGCTGATCATGTTTCATCAGAATACCCTTTCCTGGGGAGCCCTTTAGGTATCTTAGTATTCTATTTGCAGCATCGACATGTGTGGATCTTGGCTTATGCATATACTGGCTTATGGTACTGACAACATGAGTAATGTCTGACCTGGTTACTGTTAAATATATAAGTTTACCAACAAGTTTCTGAAACCTTTGGATGTTCTTAACTTCTGTTCCCTCGTCCTTTCTTAACTTGCAATTTTGTTCAAGTGGTATGTCCATAGTTTTGACACCCAAGTGCTTTGTCTCCTTTAGAAAATCTAAAGTATACTTTCTTTGACATAGAAACACACCCTTGTCTGAATGAGCCACCTCTATCCCCAAAAAGTTTCTCAAGTTTTCAAGATCCTTGATCTCAAATTGTTTGTTGAGGTAGTTTTATACATGAATCATAAGCTCCTCATTGTCACCTGTCATAATGATGTCATCTACATACACAAGTAGAATGGTTATTTTTGAATCTCAAATACATGTAAACAGAGTATAATCTGCAGTACTTTTCTTAAAACCAATACTAACACGTGCATCACTTAGCCTAGAGAACCATGCTCTTGGAGATTGTTTCAGACCATACAATTTTTTTTTCTAGTTTGCATACGTACACTTTTTTGTTGGATATTCCCTGCGTTACTTCCATGTAGACTTCCTCATCAAGTTTCCCATGTAGAAAAGCATTCTTAACAACTAGTTGTGTTAAGTTCCATCTTTTCTTTGAAGCCACAGATATAAGAGTTCTAACCGTGTTCATCTCAACAACAAGAGCAAATGTTTCATTGTAATCAATCCCTTCAGTTTGAGTAAAACCTTTTGCAACAAAGTGAGCCTTATACCGTTCTATAGTGCCATCAATATGATAAACCCACTTGCACCCCACAGTTTTCTTTCCTTTCGGCAGAGGAACCAAATCCCAAGTCTAATTTTTATCTAATGCTGAAAGTTCTTCCATCATCGCTTTTTTCCATTATGGATGTTTGTTAGCCTCTTCATAGGTTTTGGGTTTCTAGGTGAGTATAGGTGTTTAAGATATAGGATCAATAGAGTTTTGACATGGTCTCAAATGTAAGGTACTTATCTATAGAGCGGTCATGGTTGGGTGATAGATATATATAGAAATCACTAAGTCTAGATGGGGGTCTAGTAGAACGAGTGGAACGCCGAAGAAGTTGATTTTCTTGGTTGGGTTCAAGGGTAACGTTGTTATTGTCATTTGGTAAAGATGGATCATTGGGTGAAGGCTGGTTTTTAATAGTAGATTTGGAAGCCGAGGTATTAAAAACATCCACTAGAGGAAGAACAATATTATTATTGTATGCCGTGATTCCATTTTCATGGACGTGTGCCTCCCCCTGATTTGATTCCTCATAAAATGACTCATGTTCAAAGAATTTGACATCTCTGGTCACAAACAATTTTTTTGAAACTGGTTGATAACATTTGTAGCCCTTCTTTTTGCTGGAATACCCTGAAAAATACACTTCACTGCTCATTTTTCAAGTTCATTTTGAAAATTTTCCTGGATATGAACGAAGCATTTACACCCAAACATTTTAAGATGTCGTATAAAAATAGGTCTTTGAAGTAGGAGTTCCAAAGGAATTTTATTTTCAACACTCGAGTTTGGTATCCGGTTGGCAAGATAACAAGCTGTACCAATAGCGTCAGACCAAAAACTTTGGGGAACCTGCATATGTATCATGATAGATTGAGCAATATTTAGTAGCTGACGATTTTTTCTCTTTGCAACTCCGTTTGTTGTGGAGTGCCGGCACATGTGTATTGAGGTTGTTTACCATTTTTTCTCATGAAATTGCGGAAGGAATCATTCACATATTTCCCCCCATTGTCAGACCTAAGATTTTTAATTTTGGTCCCATACTGAATAAGTACCATATAATAAAACTCTTCAAAAAAGTAAGCACTTCACTCTTGTTTTGGAGAAAGAAAATCCATGACATCCAAATTTGATCATCAATAAATGACACACAATACTTGTAACCATTATATAATTCTATAGGAGCAGGTCCCCATACGTTTGAGTGAACTAACTTGAATATCTTGGTGGACCTTTCAGTGGAGGTATGAAACGGCAGCCTGGTAGACTTAGAGAACTTGCATGCATCACAACAATGTTCTTCTAGGGTGAGATGAGGAACCAAAGTCTTCAAGCTTTGATCAACAATATGACCAAGTCTAGCATGCCATGTGAGGAACTCTTTATTCTTCGTGCTTCTAAGAGTAAAAAAAACTCACTCCATAATTTTCCATCACCTATAGGCCATCTTGCTCTGGACCCCTACCAATCACTTTCCTCATTTGCAAGACCTGAAAAATCACATCCTTTGAAGAGAAAATAGCCACACAGTTATAAGTTTTGGTGATTTCTAACCAACATCAAATTGGTAAAGATTTTTTGCGCATAGAGAACACTAGATGTCTTATGAGTTTTTAAAAACGTGGTTTTTCCAATCCCGATGACAGTTATAGTAGTACCATCAGTAGTAAACACTGGTTTTTTATTCTCTGTCAAGATCGACCAACTTAAGGGGATCGTTGATCATATGGTCAGTCGCCCCAGAATCGATAACCCATAAAGGAGACTTTGCTTGAGTAAATAAAGCATGATTATTACCTTCAGTAGATGATCCAACTGGTTGATTTGAGACGAGCTTGGTTTTTGAGAATCACTGGAACAACTTTTGTAAATCATCCTTGGTAACAAAATGTGCAATATCTGGCTGATTTGAAGAGGTCGTCTTCTCCTTGATGGGCTTGCCGACAAGTTCCCAACACTTCTCATGAACATGACCAGCTTTCTTGCTATATGAACATCTCAACTTTCTGCGATTTCTAGTATTTGCATTCATCCGGTTTCTATTTTCCACCTTAAGCGTGGGGGTTTTCAGGTCGAGTGAAATACGCCATTCCTTCCTGACTACCTTCATTAGCAAGACACACATTCATTCTTGGTTTTCTTCACTAATCTCGACTTTGGGCATGACATTCATAACTTTTTTGCGTGCTTCCTCTCTATGGATAGCTTGACAAACTTCATTAAAATTTGGCAGTAGTTTAGTCATGAGAATCTGACTTCTAAGGTTTTCGTAGTCGGCTCCGAGTCTTGCGAGTACTTTAAACACCTCATCTTCCTCAAATCTCTGCTTATAATCCTCTAGATCAGAGGTGGCTAGATGATACTGGAGCAGCTCGTCATAGAGGCAACACAACTGATTTAAGTAGATATGAGTTTGTTTTCCTTCTTTCTGCAGATTCGCAACTTCAAGTTGTATTTTATACACCCGAGCTAGATTGTTCTGCTGGCCAAACATCTCTTTTAAAGTATCCCACATGCATTTGGCAGTTTCCTGATAAAAGAACAGATTTGCAATCAATGGTTCCATGAAGTTCATTATCCATGACATAACCATGTCATTCTCTGATTGCCATTCATCGATTTTGGGATCAGTTGGAAGAGGAGCCGTGATTTTTCCATCGATATAGCCAATTTTTTAACGTCCGCTCTAGAACAATCAAATTTCCTTCGCCCAACTCTAATAATTTGTTTCATTCAAAAAAGCAGTAGTAATCTTGATCGTACCGTGGTCATGGCTCCTTCTCTTGGAGTTGTTTGGCACATCACCAACAGATGAGTTGTCGCCATGGTGGGTATACTAAAAGAGAAAAAATTATAATGTGCACGGTGAGATTTTTATGGAGAATTGAGCAAATGAACTACAGCTGCCTACCACAAGATCAGCGTTTGTTGATTCTAAAGAATTTCAGCCACCAAAACTCGAGTCGTTGGAATCTCTCTTTCAGCGACAGGCGATGAAACCAAATGGAAAACACAGAAATTCCCACTCATAGACCACAATTTCACCGTGCAAAACAACTCCAATCACGTCGCAACTTAATTACGGATCAATTGACAGTAGAGAGCGACATAAATTCACAGATCTAAAGCTTTTGTGTATGATCTAAGCGTCAGATGAATAGAGGACACCTGCGAATGCCTGAGATCTTCCTCTACTCGACAGCTTGGCTTGTGGCTTACGGATCACGTCCAAAACACAAATTAATTGCAGGAAATGTCAATATGAGTGATAGACACTTGCCTGTAATGAAATCGACCGGAGGGATGGATCGCCACCAGAAATGCTGGAGACGTCCGTCGGATTGGCATAATCTGTTGGTGACCCGAGTATTCTGAAATAATTCTAGAATGTTCTATAGACATCGAGGAACCGTTTGGCAGCTTGCTCGATAGCTAACTACCCCGGATTTGTTAATGTTGTTGTTCTTCCTCACCGTTGACAGAACATGAACGAAAAACACTAAATGTGCTCTGATACCATGTTAAGTTTTGTCATTGTTACATCTCATAGAGAATCAACCATGGCACACAGAGAATTAAGTGGTTCGGCATATTAGCCTACATCCATGAGAGAAGAGAGGAGTTCTTCTTTTTATTCAGAACTTGAATAAATCGGAGATACAAGAGAGATATTTATAGCAGCAATTTACAATCGGCTCAAGATGGAAGGGGAAGAAACGTTAAGGATAAGGCTCGAGAGATTGGGAAAGAGATCTTCAAAAATCTGTGTCCAGGATCGTCGCAATCTTCTCATCACTTTCCAAGAATGTCGTAATTGATTAACGTGATCTCCTCATCTCCTCTATAGGAAAATCCAATAGATGACATTTCACCGTTGTTCAGGGACAAGCATAGCGAAGCCTTCTCCGACGCGTACCGTGAAAATGTTGTTGAAATTCAGGTTTTACCATTGACCAATGTGTGAACGTCGGAAAAATTAACTTTCACCAACACGAGTTCATGCCCACATTGGTGAAAGTGTTTTTTTGTGAATAATTACTCATGTCCAAATGCCTCATTGGTATTGCTCCACCTTCATCAACGCATTTTCTACTGACGCCATGATGGCAGACCTCAATAAGGGTCCACGTCCTTCTAGAACTTATGTTTGCATCTTGTTAAACAGACACCCTAGATTCCTTGTAGGAGGTTGTCAGCACCACAAAGACTATTTTGGAACAGCTTAATTCAGTCACGAGGGCTACTGGAATATTTCTATTTATTTACTCTCTAGTAGTCTTCTGGTGAAGGCCGGGAAGCATAAGGAAAACAACATTTTCCAACTATAGAATCTCATTTTCATGAGGTCGAACTCACCAAGGTTTCTTCCAAAATACGTGAATGAAGGTCCCGAAATTCCATTCCGCGTATCCAAATCCAACACTGAATTCAAATTTGGATCTTACTGCAAATGTCCTAAAGCATTTATTATCTTCATCAACTCCTCATTAAAGGTGCTAAAGCGAGGCATTAAGCCGATCATAATGCAAGGGATAAGCCTCGAGGAAATTGTGCTCGACATCTATTTATAGAGTAGCAAATATTAAAAATGAGCTCCATAGCCTTCAACACTAAATTTAACTCAAACCAAAAAGAATGAATTCAAACCGCACTAAGGGAGTATTAATGTATATATGATAAACATGATCCAAGCTTGGTTTCAGCTCATTCTTTTGGGTTGAGCCTAGATTCATTTCAAACCCATCAAACAGGAGAGAGAAAGAGCTTGGAGCTGAATTGAACTCAAACTAAGATGAATGATCTCCACCCAAATTAAGAGAAGATTCATTTATATATGATAAACCTGATCCTAGCTTGGTTGCAGCTGACTCTATCAAGTTGAGCTCAACTTCAGCTCAAACCCCTAAAACTAGAGAGAAAAGAGCTCAAAATAGAATCGGAATCAAATCGGGATGAATGAACTCAAACTGAACTAAGGGAAGATTCGTTTACATATGATAAACAAAGTCCCACCTTGGTTTCAAGTCAATCTATTAAGCTCAAATCCAACTCAAACCCTTGAAATTAAGATAGAGAAAGACCTATTAGCAATAAGCAAGTTAGTATATGGCTAAAACTTGGGTTAAGTAACTCAAAGTAAGTGAAATAAAACTTTCTCTCCATTATAGTAAGCATGTTTTAGACTTGGTTGAGTTAAAGATCATAGTTTTAATTTCTGGCGAGCTGAATTGAGCAATAGGGGAGCTGACTTTAGCAGGGATAATCCTAGTGAGTTGACTCTTGCAACTCTTGGGGTCATGTGAAGTTGAGAAAAGACCTAATTGTTCAAATGTTTGGGCAATTCTCATAAATCTAGTGAAAATCCCTACTTTTCAAGTCTGTGACATGGTGTAGGGGTAAAATGGTAATTTTCAGCTTGGGTGGCCTACATGATGTAGGTCTAGGTGCTAAATGTTGGATTGAAATGTGCTTGTTTGGTGTAGAAATAAACCTGGTTCTTGAAATTTGATATTTTTTGATGAAGGGTAAAATGGTCATTTGGACTTATAAAAATTTTTGGTGTTCACATAGCATAATAGTTGGTAAGAGCAGCATTATGGCTCATGGAGCACTTAAGGAGGCCATAGCATAGTGACCGCCAGAGTCTACAATGACTAATAGTTTGTTGCAGGATATTAAGAGGCATGATGAGGGGATGGCAGAGTTCGACATCGTCTGGCAGCGATGGATCATGTCGAGGCTATGTTGGTAGGGTGGCTCCAAGAGCAGGACAACTTCTGGACAGAGTTTCAGTTGATTCAACAGCAAGGAGCCAAGTTCTGGTCAGCAGAGTAGAAAGTGGTGAACTCATTTGATTGCTTGATACAACGTTCTGAGAAAATAGAGGCTGGATTGAGAATGAGGCCGACTATCCTTCGGTCAGGGAGCCACAATTTTGGCAATGGGCCTGGACAGCATCCCGATAAGGGCCATTTATTTTGTGATGATATATCAACGTCTGCCCGACCACATGGCACAACCATATGTGTGCGCCGAGTTATGACTGTTGTCATAGACCCGGCCAGCATCCCTGCAAAGGGCCAATATGTTTTGACGACATGCCATCAATGGCCTGGCCCCCAAGCAGCCATAATTTCATGTATATGTTGGGCAAGGGAGTCCCTAGTGGACCTAGTCCAAGGGCAGAAAGGGATAGGGCTGCTTGCTATGCAGATGGCGAGCCATGCACTTCTCCCATGGTGGCCTTGTGGATCATATAGCCGATGATCTTCCAAGCTATAATTTGCAACACCTTAGGGTAGACTTCCCAAAATTTAGTGGCAATGGATCCTTGGAATGGACACACAAGACCCAACAATATTTTCGATGCCAAAGAGTGCCAAGAGGACAATACATTCCGATGTGTGTACTTGATTTCACAGATGAGGCTATGTGGTGGTACTGTTGGTATGAACATTTGTGAAGAAACTTGTGAAAGAGAAGAGGCGAGCGCAAGATCAAGGAGAAAAAAATGAGTTGGGCTCAGAGAGAGGGGAAATAGAGAACAGAGAAGAGAGGAGAGAAAGAGAAAAGTTTCTTAGTAAAATGTCAGCAAGGAATTACAACAAACTTATATAGAAAAAAATACACGGTTTTGATTTCCATGATAATCGGCTGGTTTATCTTCTTCCCATGATATTTGCTTATCCGGCTGGTTCATCCTCTTCCCATGATTCGCCTGACTTTTCTTAATAGCTTTGATAAGATTTGGTAAGGGGATAAGCGACAAACTCTTAACACTCCCCCTCAAACTGAGCATAGAGATTTCTTATGTTCAGTTTGGATAAAAGATGATTAAATGCTTCTTTGCGTAAGGCCTTAGTGAATAAGTCAGCCAGCTGATCTTTGCTCTTAATGTAACTGGTTCTCACTAGACCTTGATTTATCTTTTCTCATACCAAATGACAGTCTAAATCTATATGTTTGGTACGTTTATGAAAAACTGGATTGGCAGCAATATGTATGGCAGCTTGATTGTCGCAGTATAGATTTGCCGGTTGTGGATGCTTCACGCCTAGATCCATCAACAAGAATTTCAACCAAGTCACTTCACATACCGCATTTGCCATTGCCCTGTATTCTGCTTCGGCATAGGAGCGAGATACTGTGGCCTGTTTTTTTGTCTTCCATGAAATTGGAGAAGCACCAAGAAGAACACAAGAACCAGTTACAGACCTTCGTGTTTCTTGACAGGCCGCCCAATCAAAGTCACAAAACACACTTATTTGAAGATTGGTCTGTTTGCTTAGGAGAATACCTTGTCCTGGCTTCAATTTAATATACTTAACCACTCTGAGTGCAGCTTGAAGATGTATTTCACGTGGTGTTTGCATGAAACGACTCAACAATTGAACTGCAAACTGAATATCGGGCCTTGTTATACTTAAATAGATCAACCGTCCTACCAGCCTTCTATACGTAGTCGGATCTTTCAGTAATCGACTTTGTGTGAAGTCGAGTCCGTGCCTTTGTTCCATTGGAAATTCCATTGGCTTGGCACCCATCATACTTGTTTCGTTTATAATGTTGAGAGCATACTTTTGCTGCGAAACATAAATTCCTGCACTTGAACGAGCAATTTCTAAACCCAAAAAGTACTTAAGATTACCAAGGTCTTTCATACGAAATTTTTGACATAAAAATTGCTTAAATTTGTCAATCAGCTCCTTGGTGTTGCCCGTAATAATAAGGCCATCCACATAGACAAGAACAACGACAAAAAATTGACCTTGCTTGTAAGTGAATAATGTATGATCGGCCTTTGATTGACTGAATCCAAACTCTACCAGTGCCAATGACAATTTGTGAAACCAATTTCGAGAAGACTGTTTGAGACTGTAGATAGATTTATGTAATTTACATGCTAGATTCTCCCCCTTACGGTCATATCCTGGTGGAACTTGCATATAGACTTCTTCAAGTAAATCGCCATGAAGAAAGACATTATTCACATCCATTTGATATAGTAACCAATCATTTGCTGCAGCAACTGAAAGTAAAGTTCAGATAGTTACCATTTTTGCGACTGGTACAAATGTCTCATTGTAGTGAAGTCCCTCCTGTTGGGAATAACCTTTGGCAACCAATCGTGCTTTGTATCGCTCAATAGTACCGTCTGATCTGAACTTGATTTTGTAAACCCACTTATAACCGATGGGCTTAACTCCTTCTGGCAAAGTAGTCATCGTCCAAGTGTTGTTTTCCTTCAGTGCACTAATTTCTGAGTTCATTGCCTCTCGCCACTCCCTATGTCCAATTGCCTCTTCAAAGGTTTTTGGTTCAGATGTGGACACTATGGCTGCTAAGAAATGAGAGTGTTGAGGAGAGAAACGAGAAAGTGAAATAAAGTTAGAAAGAGGATACCTTGTGCCTTTCATTGTACTGGACGTCGAGTTGCCATTGGTCGAGGGAGCCGAAATAAGAGAGCAATAGAAATCCCGCATCCAAGTGACTGGCCTTTTTGGACGGGTGGATCTTCTCAATGATTCGGTGTGCTCAGGTTCAGAAATGGAGCTTGGTGCACTGGATTGAGGTGGTTGAACATTCTCGCTTGCTGACTCAAGTATAGGGTCAATGGATTGTACATTGTCATGATCAATGGACATATTTGATGGACTATGATTTGGTTTAGGTATAGGTGTATTTGGGCTGTTATTATTATGAATAACATTATCCAAGAGACTAACTTCGTCAACTTGGGTAATTGGCAAATGCAATACGGGCAAACTTTCCTTCTCTCGTACTTGCTGGAAAGGAAAAACATTTTCATAGAAAATAACGTCTCGACTAGTAAAAAGCTTTTTACTTTCTAGATCATACACTTTGTATGCTTTTTGTCCTTCAGGGTAGCCAAGAAATCTGCATTTATGGGCTCTAAAATCAATTTTATCTATACTGTGATCATTGTTTGTATCATAACAAAGTGATCCAAAAACACACAAATGCTTGAAGTTTGGTTTTTTGTTAAACAATTTTTCAAATGGTGACTTTCCTTCCAAAACTGGAGTTGGGATGCAGTTGATTAAGTAAGCTGCTGTTAAAACACACTCTCCCCAAAAACGTTTTGGTAAATTTGCATCAAAATGCAATGTTCTAGCAATTTCTAAAAGATGTCGATGTTTTCTCTCTACTACTCCATTTTGTTGTGGAGTAGCTACACAACTGTGTTGTTGTAAAGTACCTTGCATCTGGAAGAAAGATTTTATCTCATAGGAAAAAAATTCAGACCCATTATCTGAGCGCACATTATTAATACAAACTTCAAACTGATTTTTAATCATGGCAAAAAAAATTTTCATGAGATGAAGTGTTTCATGTTTATGTCTCATTAGAAAAACCCATGTAGATCTTGTATAATCATCAACTATACTTAAAAAATAATATGCTCCAGTAAGTATGGTCTGTTTATACGGCCCCCAAATGTCACTGTGTATTAATTCAAAAGGCTTTGATGTTTCAATACTACTTAAATCAAACTTCAAGCGAGTTTGCTTTGCGCGATGACAAGCATCACAACAAATTTCTTATGCAAATCACAATTCAAACCTATATAAGAATTAACAAGTTTAAGACGAGAGAGAGAAAGATGACCAAATCGCCTATGCCAAAGATCTTGGGAGGAGGCCATGGTAAAGTAGCTTGTAGATGAAATCACTGGACTGAGTTCATACATGCCTTCTCATTCTTTTCCCTGACCAATAGTTGTCCTCGACGCCAGGTCCTGCAAGACACAATGAGTAGAAATGAAAGTAATGGAACAGTTTAGTGCCTTGGTCAACTGACTCACAGAAAGTAGGTTCAATTTGAAAGAAGGAACATACAGGGAAATTCAAGAGTAAAAGATGGTAGTTTAACATCACTGGTTTGATGGACATTTATTGTATGTCCATTGGGTAAGTTTATAGGTACTTGACAATTGATTGGTTTTTGAAGTAGAGAGCTATCTGCACAAATATGCCGACTTGGTCCAGAATCAATAATCCAAGGAAGACGAGACATAGTAGATGAAGATATATGACCTGTGAAATTGATAGAGGCAGAGTAAGTTCTAACAAGTGATAAGAGTTTATGATACTCGTCTATAGTGAATGAAGGTATAACTTCCTTGGAAGTTTGACCGCTATTGCCAGAGAAACAAATACCATCGCTTTCACGGAGGTCCACCGGCCTTGAATTATGAATAGTAGCTGCAAATAGTGGTGGCCAGAAATTCATGTTTGAATCACCATCTTGTGTGTCCTCACTCGAGTTACAACCATGCATGACAACGGTTGGTTCTGATTGCGTCTCCAGTTGAGCAAGAGTCACCGCCAAGCCAAGAAAAAGTGGGTGCCAAAAAAACTTGAAACAGAGAGAGGAGCAACTCCTTCTTCGCCGCACGTGGGCTCTCTAAGAGTTTATGAAACCTGTTCTCCTTATAGATTCAGCTCGACAATAGGTTCTCTCAACCCTTCACCGAATCGTAAACATAGGTGGTCGATTTTTGCTTCTGTCCTAAGGACCCGTCTGGTGTTCATCCTGTTTCTCTATTTCAGGAATCAGAAAGGAGGAGGTAGAAGCAAAGGAAGGGCGTTGGTTGATCTTTTGCAAAGATGGCCCTCAAGTTTCTAAAACAAAAATGGATGACACACAAGCAGCTGGCAGACGCAGAGGCTTCCAACCTTTGGTTCCTGCCTGTTGTGCCCGACTTCTTCTCACCCGCAGGCTTCAAAGATAGGTAAAAACCCAATCTTTTGAATAGAATTGGGGAAACTGTCACGGATTGTCCTCAGTGTAATTTCCAAGCACTCCTTGGTTCACCAACACCATAGGTTTGACTATTCTTTTGCTCGATCAAGCAGGTTTGTAAACATCCCAAATCAAAAATGAAATTGGGGAGGCGGTACTGATTCTCCATCGGCAGTCGTATGCAGCTTCTTGGCAGAGCTTGGAAGGTTCGGCTCAGCCAAACTGGACCAACGAACTGAAGCACGGTGAGCTTATCATGCCTTGCCTTACATCGATGATGATTAGCTCTGATACCATGTGAAGAAACTTGTGAAAGAGAAGAGGCGAGCACAAGATCAAGGAGAAAAAAACGAGTTGGGCTCAAAGAGAGGGGAAATAGAGAACAGAGAAGAGAGGAGAGAAAGAGAAAAGTTTCTTAGTAAAATGTCAGCAAGGAATTACAGCAAACTTATATAGAAAAAAATACACGGTTTTGATTTCCAGGATAATCGGCTGGTTTATCTTCTTCCCATGATATTCGCTTATCCGGCTGGTTCATCCTCTTCCCATGATTCTTAACAGCTTCGATAAGATTTGGTAAAGGGATAAGCGATGAACTTTTAACAACATTGCCATGATGATATGGAACATGAGGTGTTCATGGATGAGCTTCTAGTTAGATTGAGGGAGGCCTCCCTTATAAATGATGGGATTGAATTAATGAATTTAAGATAAATAGGAACTATGTGAGAATATCGAAGTGCATTTGAAGACCTTAGTAATTACTCTTTATGGTGGCTCATGACCACATTCATTGGTACCCACATTAGAGAATTAAAATAAAAAATTAGAATCAAATTGCTTTCTCAAAGACCTTAAACTCTAAGAGAATGCTTTCGACAAGGTAGGGGTCCTTGGAGAGAAAAGCTGGCGGCTATGGTCCCTCACATAGATTATACATGCTGGACTTTAGCGATACCCCTACAACCAACATTTCACAACGCCAAGGTATTTCTATCTCTACAAAGAGGCCTCCCATCAAGGCCGAAGAGAGCAAAGACATGCTCGGCACCAAAGTTCATCCCATGATTGAATATATCTCTAATAAAGAGGGGGATGATAGAATAAAAAATGGCCTTTGTTTCAATTGTAAAGAGAAATGGCAGTCTGCATAAATGCAAAAAATGCCGTATCTACGAGGTAGTAGAAGAGAAGAGTGAAGAAGAAATGGAAGAACCTAAAAATGATGACGCAACAACCCATGAAGCCTTAGATGTCACTTATCGCACCTTAGCTGCCACTACTATTCCTAACTCCATATGGGTATTAAGCCAAACTGGGAACCAAAGGTTGGTCATTCTGGAAGATACAAGATCAACTCACAACATTTTGAATGACCAAATAGCTGACCATATCATGTACCCCGAAAAAGAACATCCACCCTTTGGAATGATAGTCAAAATGAGAGAAACAACATTGCTCAACTATGTGCGCAGGTTTAGACAATAAGGTGCAAGAGAATAAATTTAAAACTGACCCTTTTGTACTAGCTGTTTTGAGGGTAGGTGTTATCCTTGGGATACAATGATCGAAAACATTGAAGGATGTAAGATGAGGTTTCAAGCACATTACTATGTCATTTCTTAAGGAGGGTGGGAGTGCCTCTCTTAAGCGTTTGTGTATGCATTTCATTGGCCATCGGCTGTAGTAAAACGAGCCATTGGCCATAGCCAGCTTTAAGAGTCAAGTGAAAGTCTTTTTGTACATCATTCTTGATTCTTGATTTGGACGAAGAAATCCATATGAATTCTTTGCATCTCTCTCTTGCATACATTGTGCAAGAGCGAAGGGTGACCCACCGAAACACCGACGTGAAAAGCAGCTTCGACATTCTTAATAGTAGCACTGGCTGCTACAACCACCAATTGAGTTCCTTTGTTGGACGACCAGTGGCCTGCGATGACTAGACCATGTGATCACACACTAACCAAATCCGGCAAGTCTTTCTCCAAGTAGGCCAACTTTACATTCCTTGCCCAGATACCCATTCCTTGTGACGCTCGTTACTTTTGGGCAGGTTGGGTCGGGACCCGGACCCGAACCCTTGGCGTGAAAGAGCCTGACGCGAGGGCTCTTCTCCCTCGCCTTTCCCTCTTTTCTCTCATCTATCTCCGGGGTACTCACGACCAGTGCAGAGAAGAAGAAGACGAAGGTGGTGCAGGCGGTGGCTGGACCGGCAGCGGCAGAGGTGGCGACAGCGGCAGCGTGGGTACGCTCTCCTCTGCTGCCCTATCTTCTCCCTCTCTCGTTATTTCTGCTGCCTTTCCCGTTTCCTTTTTTTTTCCCTTTCGTCTGCTCTCTCTCGCATCTCTCTCTGCTGCACGTCCTCTCTTCCTCTCCCTCGCCCCTCTCTTTCCCCCTTTCCGGTAGCCCTCTGATGCACGATCCCTCTCCTCACTCTCCCACCGACTCTCTTCTCTCCCGTCCTCTCCCCTCACTGCCCTTCTTCCCTTTTTCTGTCCGAATCTCTCTCTCTCTGTCTTCCCTTGCCTCACGTGCCCTAAGTGAGCTCGTTCTCCCCATTTTTTCTAATTGTTTTTCCCCTTTATCCCAATCGAGCACTCCCTCATTGTTTTCAGCTTTGTTTGTTAGGATTCCAGCTTGGGAAACATGTTCTTCCCCTCTTAGCAACGAGTAGGCAGTGTTGGTGGTGGCGGCTTGGCACGTTTCTTGCCATTTGGGGACTGATTGTACGCTTGAGCTGGCTGTCGGAGACTTTACAGCAGTTTGGGCACTTGGATTGGGGTGAGCAAGGCCTATTTGAGCTTAGATTCTTGAATATTATCTAGTAGAGCATGTACAATTATTGTTTAAGCATGCTAGAATTTAGAATTGAGGATTTGGGAGGCATGCTAGCGATTTTGCTTTTTGGGTAAGTGTAGGGTTACGTTGGAGAAGTACTGATTCATGTGTTTATTGATCTTTTAAGCATGATGAGTTGATTTCGATGCAATAGGGAAGCATGGTAGAGTTAGAGATGTTGTGGAGAAGCGTAGGACTGCCTTTAGGGAATGCTCGGAGTACCCTTGATGTCGTGGGTGGTATGTGTAGTAGGAAGAGGGCGTGCATGTTGGGAAGACGCTTCAACTAAAGGAAAGCTTATCAGAAATGCATTAAAGATGGATGGATCGAAGCACTGGGGTTTGACGTTGGGTGGAAATGACAAGAAGTTGCGTAGTGGCCTAATAGAGGGCGTGTAGGTCGACACAACCCGTCGACACCCTCTTGAGGCGATAACACGTGCCTCAAGGATTTTGTTTTGTATTTGTTTGAATTGTTTAGGTAGCTAGTAGAAGTCTTACCTTTTGTTGATGTCTGCAGGTACACCGGGCACGTCCCGTCGACCTTGAGTTCGAAGCTTGAGGCATTTTGAAGAATTTGGTGAGCGCGCAACAGGATGACGACATTCCAGGCAAATTCCTGCCTGGGCAAATATGTGATTGTGTAGTCCTAGGATCATGAGATCCTAGGATTATGATGTGAATTGATTGATGGTTTTGTAAATGAGTGTATGCATGTCTGCTTATGCTTTGATAGATGATATGAATAGTTTAGAAAAGCTATTAGTAGTTTCTTTTTAAATTATTACGCATTCGCATATGCATGCTAGAATTGATAACTGTTTAGGACAGATGAGGCGGGGTATCGAGTTGAGTGTCTCCTCCACCCCAATTGCGCATTAGAAAGCATCATAGAATGATAACTACATAGGACAGCTACGAGCCAACCATAGATCGAGACTACTCTCTGTGGATTGGCTAAGTTTTTCAAAGATGTGATTGATGCGATTGATGTGAGGATTGATGTGATGATTGATATGAATGTGTATGTTGTTGTGTGTGCATTGGCATGGGCAACGATGCAAATGGATGAAATAGAGGGTAGTTGTACCCGTACTGTATGACGGCTAGCAATGACTGTTACTGTATGTATAGACCTCGTGTGGAGGCAATGGGAGGTGTAAGTGCACTCGTAGGGTGTATTAACCTCATGTGCAAGCCAGTCATTTTGTGAATGAGTAACTGTCATGATAAGAATGAATGAATAAGAGATGAGAGGCCAGTGGGATGTGGCTATGTGTTTGGGAGACGTCCCGTTCTTGCCACTGGTCTCGCCTATCAGAGCGTAGGCGCTGCAAGGCCCCAGTTGTGTGTTGTGCTTGGAGCGTGGGCTCCCTCCTTCCCAACCTGGGTGTCTTAGGGAAGATTGAGTATCTCTCCTTAGAATTCACACATCCATGAATGAGTGCTCTACCGCTGCAGCAGATGATATGGATCCATACTGTTATGGGCCACCACGGGGGTTGTCTCTCAGCTGTAAGCCGCCCATGGTGTGCATGTGCCTGTGTTTGCACCTAAACGAACTGATAATTCACTAAAGTTAATGAAAATGTAATGTAGATGATTGAATGTATATGACTGATGTGCATGTGAATGTTAAGCAGGCCTTGCATGAGATTGAGATTGTGTTAGTGCGGCCATTAAGTGGCCTTTAAGTGTCATACTGTGACACGACATGGTGATAGATGATTTTGATATTTGTTCTCTTATTTGAGTCATACATGGAAGGGTTTGGTATTTTCCTAGCTTGTTGCCATACTGCGAAGGCTGAGCCTTCAGTTGTTTTCTTTTTTAGGTTTTGGCGGACCCGGGGTAGCAGGTTGAGCAGATGGCTTCACTCACGTCCTACTGGGGAGGTTTTGGGTCTTTTGTAGTGCCAGCGCGTCTTATTTTGGTTTTATTGATGTCTTGTTTTTGTTAGACATCAATTATACAGTTTGGGGCATTTTTGTTACACATAGATGTGATTTTGTATGAACTGAAATGATTACATTAATGAAACTTTGCCCCATTGTTTTGAATTGTTTGGCTCATTGTCTTTTTGAATTGTTGTGTAGTCACACCTCGATGTTTGATGTTTAAAAAAAAAAAAAATGTTTGAGTGTCAAAAGTTCGGGGTGTGACAGTTTTGGTATCAGAGCCATGGCAAACCCCAATGGGGATGTGAGTTAAAGCCTATTTGTGAAGCCGTGTTGCCTAGGTACGCATTGTTTGTTATTGTAGTTTTGATTTTTCAAGTATGAATACATAATGTAATCGATGTTTTGAGCTTTGTGCTAAGGCACACTGTGAATTGATTTGTGAGTTTGGTCTTAAACGTGATTTGAGAATAAAGGTTCTTGTTTGTACAGATGGAATATCAACGTAGGGGTAAGAAGCGCGTTGAGCCGTCTACTGAGGCTCAAAGGGAGCCAAGTCCGGCTCATTCTGATGCGCATACCCCACATGATGGCAGCACATCAGGGCAACAGAATGCCCAAGCGAGTGTGGGTGCCCAAACCCCACCGAGACTGACTCCACCCATGGATCAGCAGACTCTATTGCTGACGACGTTGCAGACATTGACTTCACTTGTGCAATCGATGGCAGGTAACCAGAGGAGCCAAGCATCTCCTACTAGAGACACCACCGCACCACCTAAGGAGAAGGCAACAACAGTGTCATTCCATCATTTTATGTCGATGCAGCCTTCTGTCTTTACTGGAGATGGCAGTCCAGACAAGGCAGAAGAATGGATTGAAAAGGTTGAGCGTATATTTGAGATTCTGGAGGTACCAGGGGGCAACAAAGTAAACTTTGGCTCATATATGCTAAAGGCGATGCCAAGAGTTGGTGGTAATCGACTCGAGAGATCCAGTTTGCAGGCCAACAGACAATCTCTTGGAAGCAGTTCAGAGATTCGTTCTTTCGCACATACTTCCCAGCACAGGTCAGAAATAAGAAGATGCAAGAGTTTCTTGACTTGCAGCAAAACCATTTGAGCTTGGAGGAATATGTTGCTAAGTATCGACACCTGGAGGCGTATTGCCCGCACCTCTACACTACCGCTGAGGCCAGAGCGGACAAGTTTATATATGGGTTGCGTGAGGGACTTCGATGCAGAGTTATGTCAAGCAAACCTCGTAACTTGGACGAGGTAGTCACTATGGCAAGACGCATGGAAGAAGATTGGGCTAGGACTTAGAGGGATCATCAGAAGAAAACTTCTCAGCACACTCAGGGTGGGCGTATGCCAGTCAAGCACCAACATCCTACAGGCAGGGCAAGGCCTTATGAAAGGCGTGATGACAGAACATTCAGGCGGAACAGGCCAGGCCGCAGTGAGACCACTCAAGGGTCAGTGGCCTCTCCAACTCCACCGAGGTGCCCCACTTGTTCTCGTGTGCACCCCAGGAAGCTGTGGTATCGGGTGACTGGGGCTTGTTTGCACTGCGGAGGTATGAGATACTTCATCAAGGATTGTCCGTTGAAGAAAGAAAGTGAATTGAAGAAGCCTGAGGCCAGTCCTTCAAGCACGCGACAGACGATTGGACGTGTCTATGCTACTACTGTGGAGGAGCTTCAGGCACACGACCTTGTTGAAGGTATTTTACTTGTTCATTTTCATATTGCTAGAGTGTTATTTAATGCTGGGGCGACCCATTCCTTTATATCTAGTCGATTTGCTGCTTCACTAGAAGTGTCGGCTAGAAAGATGCCGTATGTGTTAAAAGTTGTTAGTCCTATGCATGCTCAAGAGTCGTGTAGCGAGTATGTACCAGATGTGGACGTGAAGATCCATCAACATCACTTACTTGCACAGTTGGTGATCATAAATCTCAGTGAGTTTGATGTGATTTTGGGCATGGATTGGTTATATGCGCATTATGCCAATATAGATTGCAGGAAGAAGCAAATACAGTTGTTGACTAACGAGATGCAGCCTATGGAATTTCATGCTCGCAAAGCTGGTCGAACTGACAAGATAATGGTGTCTGCATTGAAGGCTAAGCGATGGATAGAAAGTGGAAGTGTTGCTTTCTTGGTCAACGTGTTGACCAATGAGGCGGAACCGGTGAGGTTGCAGGATGTTGCAGTTGTGAGTGAGTACCCCGATGTGTTCCCTGAGGAACTGTCAAGTTTGCCTCCAACACGAGAAGTGGAATTCAAGATAGAGTTGCTGCCAGAAACCACTCCCATTTCCAAGGCACCCTACCGTATGGCACCGGCAGAGTTAGAAGAATTAAAGAAGCAACAACAGGAGCTCTTAGACAATGGCTTCATCCGACCTAGTGTGTCACCTTGGGGAGCACATGTATTGTTTGTGAAGAAGAAAGATGGGACAATGCGCTTGTGCATCGATTATCACATGTTGAATCAAGTCACCATCAAGAATAAGTATCTGCTTCCAAGAATCGAAGACTTGTTTGATCAACTTAAGAATGTTAAGGTTTTCTCCAAGATCGATCTAAGGACAGATTACCATCAACTCTTGATACAGGAGAAAGATGTTTCTAAGACTGCTTTTCGAACCAGGTATGGGCATTATGAATTCAGGGTCATGCCTTTTGGGTTGACCAATGCTCCCGCAGTGCTCATGGACCTCATGAATCGGGTTTTCCAAGAGTTCTTGGATCGATTTGTTATTGTTTTTGTTGATGATATCTTGGTGTACTCAGAAAGTGAGGCAGAGCATAGAGACCACTTGAGAAGAGTGTTTGGTCTTTTGCGCAAGCATAAGCTTTATGCCAAATATTCAAAATGTGAATTTTGGCTAGAGAAGGTAAACTTTCTGGGTCATGTGATCTCAAAGGATGAAGTATCCGTCGATCCAGCTAAGGTGTCGGATGTACAGGACTGGAGGACACCTTGCAGTGTAACTGAGGTTAGAAGCTTTTTGGGATTGGCTGGATACTATCGCAGGTTCATACAAGACTTTTCGAAGATAGCTACGCCCATGACTAAGCTACTGAGAAAAGGAGTGAAGTTTGTTTGGAATGAAGAGTGTGAGAAGAGTTTTCAAACTCTGAAGGACAAACTTACTTTTTCCCTCTTCTGACTCTTCCATCAGGACATTCCGGTTTTGTGGTGTACACAGATGCTTCAGGGATCAGATACGGTTGTGTGTTGATGCAGCATGGACGTGTAGTGGCTTATGCATCAAGGCAGTTGAAGGCTCATGAGCAACACTATCCCACTCATGATTTGGAGTTGGGAGCAGTTGTGTTCGCATTGAAGATGTGGAGACACTATCTCTATGGTGCAACATTTGAGGTGTTTACAGATCACAAGTCCTTGATGTATATATTCTCCCAAAAGGATCTCAACTTGAGGCAAAGAAGATGGATTGAATACTTGAAAGATTATGATTTCACCATATCATATCATCCAGGCAAGGCGAATGTGGTGGCAGATGCGTTGAGCAGACATGCCAAGGCATCAATGTGCAGTATGTTGACTCGTTCTTGGACATTATTGCAGGATGTGATAGCTTGGCAGCCTTATCTCTGCGATGAGAACAAGGCAACAATGACGGCCTTGATACGACATCCTTTGATGGAAGAACTTGTAATGAAGCAAAAGGAAGATCCAGAGTTTGCTAAGAACATGAAAGAAAGCAAGAAGACAGATTCTCTTTGGCATCAAGATGAAGATGGTTCATTGCGGTTTCGACAAAGATTGTGGATTCTTAAGGATGAAGGGGTGAAACATCAGTTGCTTGATGAAGCTCACAAATCTAAGTTTTCTATACATCCTGGTAGTATAAAGATGTTTCAGGATATGAAGAGAAATTTTTGGTGGCCTGGCATGAAGCGTGAAATTGCAGAATATGTGGCAAAGTGCTTAGTTTGCCAACAGGTAAAAGCAGAGCATCAACAGCCAGAAGGTTTGTTGCAGAGAATAGATATTCCTGTGTGGAAGTGGGAAGACATTACGATGGATTTTGTGGTTAGTTTGCCACACACTAGAAGACAACATGATGCCATATGGGTGATTGTTGATCGATTGACGAAGTCTGCTCATTTTCTGCCTATAAGAATCAGTCAGTCTTTGAAAAGTCTTGCAGAGTTATATATTGGCGAGATAGTGAGATTGCATAGAGTGCCAAAGTCTATCATTTTGGATCGAGATCCGCATTTTACTTCTAGGTTTTGGGGGCAATTGCAAAGGGCATTGGGTACCAAGCTTAAGCTGAACACAACGTTTCACCCCCAAACAGATGGGCAGTCTGAAAGGACCATTCAGACCTTAGAAGACATGTTGCGTGCTTGTGTCTTAGAGTGGAAAGGAGAATTGGATAAACATGTGAAACTGACATAATTTGCATATAATAACAGTTACCACTCTAGTATTGGGATGACACCTTTTGAGGCTTTGTATGGAAGACCGTGCAGATCGCCGGCTTGTTGGACCAAATTGGGTGATGGCAAGATCGAAAACCCTTTAGTATTGCAGCACTACACCGACCAAGTGAAATTTATAAGGAAAAAGTTGTTGACTGCTCAAAGTAGACATAAAAGTTGCCGACATTCATCGTAGGGAGTTGGCTTTTGAGGTAGGTGATCATGTGTTCTTGAAGATTTCTCCTACTAGATGTGTTTTTCGTTTTGGTGTGAAGGGAAAGTTGAGCCCGCGGTTCGTAGGACCTTTTGAGATATTAGAGAAGATTGGAGATGTGGCATACATATTGGCTCTACCACCTGACTTGAGTCATGTTCATGACGTTTTCCATGTTTTCATGCTTCAAAAGTACGTACCAGATCCGTCACATGTGATTGATTTTCAAGGTATTCAAGTGCAAGATGATTTGACAATGGAAGAAAAACCTATTAGAATTGTGGATCAAAGAGAGCAAGTGCTTCGCACTAAGAGAATTCCTTTAGTGAAAGTGGAGTGGCAGTATTGAAGGAGAGCACATGGGAACTTGAGGAGGATATGCGGAAGAAGTATCCACACTTGTTCGTGCATTGAGGTATGATCTAAATTTCGAGGACGATTTTTTTTTTTTAAGGAGGGTAGGATGTGACGCTCGTTACTTTTCGGCAGGTCGGGTTGGGACCCAGACCCGGACCCAAACCCTTGGCATGAAAGAGCCCGACGCGAGGGCTCTTCTCCCTCACCTTTTCCCTCTTTTCTCTCGTCTATCTCCTGGGTACTCATGACCAGTGCTGAGAAGAAGAAGACGAAGGTGGTGCAGGCGGTGGCTGGACCGGCAGCGGCGGAGGTGGCGACGGCGGCAACGTGGGTAAGCTCTCCTCTGCTGCCCTATCTTCTCCCTCTCTCGTTATTTCTGCTGCCTTTCCCGTTTCCTTTTTTTTCCCTTTCGTCTGCTCTCTCTCGCATCTCTCTCTGCCGCACGTCCTCTCTTCCTCTCCCTCGCCCCTCTCTTTCCCCCTTTCCGGTAGCCCTCTGATGCACGGTCCCTCTCCTCACTCTCCCACCGACTCTCTCTTCTCTCCCGTCCTCTCCCCTCACTGCCCTTCTTCCCTTTTTCTGTTCGAATCTCTCTCTCTCTATCTTCCCTTGCCTCACGTGCCCTAAGTGAGCTCGTTCTCCCCATTTTTTCTAACTGTTTTTCCCCTTTATCCCAATCGAGCACTCCCTCAGTGTTTTCAGCTTTGTTTGTTAGGATTCCAGCTTGGGAAACGTGTTCTTCCCCTCTTAGCAGCGAGTAGGCAGTATTGGTGGTGGCAGCTTGGCACGTTTCTTGCCATTTGGGGACTGATTGTACGCTTGAGGTGGCTGTCGGAGACTTTACAGCAGTTTGGGCACGTGGATTGAGGTGAGCAAGGCCTATTTGAGCTTAGAGTCTTGAATATTATCTATTAGAGCATGTATAACTATTGTTTAAGCATGTTAGAATTTAGAATTGAGGATTTGGGAGGCATGTTAGCAATTTTGCTTTTTGGGTAAGTGTAGGGTTACGTTGGAGAAATACTGATTCATGTGTTTATTGATCTTTTAAGCATGATGAGTTGATTTCGATGCAATAGGGAAGCATGGTAGAGTTAGAGATGTTGTGGAGAAGCGTAGGACCGCCTTTAGGGAATTCTTGGAGTACCCTTGATGTCGTGGGTGGTATGTGTAGTAGGAAGAGGGCGTGCGTGTTTGGAAGACGCCTCAACTAAAGGAATGGTGATGAGAAATGCATTAAAGATGGATGGATCGAAGCATTGGGGTTTGACGTTGGGTGGAAACGGCAATAAGTTGCGTAGTGGCCTATTAGAGGGCGTGTAGGTTGACACAACCCGTCGACACCCTCTTGAGGCGATGACACGTGCCTCAAGGATTTTGTTTTGTATTTGTTTGAATTGTTTAGGTAGCTAGTAGAAGTCTTACCTTTTGTTGATGTCTGCAGGTACACCGGGCACGTCCCGTAGACCTTGAGTTCGAAGCTTGAGGCATTTTGAAGAATTTGGTGAGCGCACCACATGTATGGCGACATTCCATGCAAATTCCTGCTTGATCAAATATGTGATTGTGTGTTCCTAGGATCATGGGATCCAATGATTATGATGTGAATTGATTGATGGTTTTGTAAATGAGTGTATGCATGTTTGCTTATGCTTTGATAGATGATATGAATGGTTTAGAAAAGCTATTAGTAGTTTGTTTTGAAAATACTGCGCATTCACATATGCATGTTAGAATTGATAACTGTTTAGGACATATGAGACGGGGTATCGAGTCGAGTGTTTCCTCCACCCCAATTGTGCATTAGAAAGCATCATAGAATGATAACTGCATAGGACTGCTACGAGCCAACCGTAGATCGAGACTACTCTCTGTGGATTGGCTATGTTTTTCAAAGATGTGATTGATGCGATAGATGTGAGGATTGATGTGATGATTGATATGAATGTGTATGTTGTTGCGTGTGCATTGGCATGGGCAACGATGCAAATGGATGAAATAGAGGGTAGTTGTACCCGTACTGTATGACGGCTAGCAATGACTGTTACTGTATGTATAGACCTCGTGTGGAGGCATTGGGAGGTGTAAGTGCACTCGTAGGGTGTATTAACCTCATGTGCTAGCCAGTCATTTTGTGAATGAGTAACTGTAATGATAAGAATGAATGAATAAGAGATGAGAGGCCAGTGGGATGTGGCTATGTGTTTGGGAGACGTCCCGTTCTTGCCACTGGTCTCGCCTATCAGAGCGCAAGCGGTGCAAGGCCCTAGGGTACTGTTGTGTGTTGTGCTTGGAGCGTGGGCTCCCTCCTTCCCAACCTGAGTGTCTTAGGGAAGACTGAGTATCTCTCCTTGGAATTCACACATCCATGAATGAGTGCTCTACCGCTGCAGTGGATGATATGGATCCATACTGTTATGGGCCACCACGGGGGCTGTCTCTCGGCTGTAAGCCGCCCATGGTGTGCACGTGCCTGTGTTTGCACCTAAACGAACTGATAATTCACTAAAGTTAATGAAAATGTAATGTAGATGATTGAATGTATATGACTGATGTGCATGTGAATAATATGAATGCAAGTGTCATGTTAAGCAGGCCTTGCATGAGATTGAGATTGTGTTAGTGCGGCCATTAAGTGGCCTTTAAGTGTCATACTGTGACACGACATGGTGATAGATGATTTTGATATTTGTTCTCTTATTTGAGCCCTACATGGAAGGGTTTGGTATTTTCCTGGCTTGTTGCCATACTGCAAAGGCTGAGCCTTCAGTTGTTTTCTTTTTCAGGTTTTGGCGGACCCCGGGTAGCAGGTTGAGCAGATGGCTTCACTCACGTCCTACTGGGGAGGTTTTGAGTCTTTTGTAGTGCCAGCGCGTCTTATTTTGGTTTTATTGATGTCTTGTTTTTGTTAGACATCAATTATACAGGTTGGGGCATTTTTGTTATACATAGATGTGATTTTGTACGAACTAAAATGATTACATTAATGAAAGTTCACCCCATTGTTTTGAATTGTTTGGCTCATCGTCTTTTTGAATTGTTGTGTAGTCACACATCGATGTTTGATGTTTAAAAAAAAAATGTTTGAGTGTCAAAAGGTCGGAGTGTGACATTCCTTCATACAGGGGTTCTTCAAAGACCCTGTCATCTACTGATTGGCTTCACCCTTTTGGCTATTTGAGGATTAGCCAAGTGTCAACCGACATCCTCCCTGTCCACCAGGCATTCTAGCTACTAACCAACCCAACTGGTTCCTCTGATCATAATCAAGTCTTCTGAGAAGTTATCTGGCCAACCCAATCAAAGTAGGCCAAGTTTTGAGCACCTTGGGTCCCTTTACCATATTAGCTATCATAAGCCAAGGAGCCAGCCGAACCTTGTTGGTATACTTCTTGGCTAATAAAAAACATCAATTTTCTTTGGGTATTGGGTACCTTGTAGCTTTTTGGTAAACTTCTAGGCCAGCTGAATCTCTCTATTTAACGTGGCCTTCCATTGGAAACATGTTCTCAGTCGGCTGATGCCTGTTCTTGGCAAACCTTTTGCTTGAGTCACTGAGTCCAACCTTTCCACTACTCTCATTTGTGGAAACTCTTGGTGGTCTTAACCCTTCCTAGCTGGCCAGGTTGAGGGTGAATAGGCATCGCCCTAATCATTGTCCTTGCGTCGCCTATGGTTGAGATGGTCGAACTGTAGCCAGCCACGTCTAGGCACCAACTGCCTACACTCGGCCACTTCAATTCCCTCTCTCGTTCGAATCCGACTACCTACAAAGGGCATGTGCCGACCCCAGTAGCTGATTGTACTATGATTGGAGGACAACATGTGTGAGACTCTAGCCTTTGAGTGAAAAGTCATCCACCGTGAGAACTCAAGCAGCCACGGTCAACTCCAACTGAGATTGGCAGACTGTTGCTGATCCTAGCCGGCCACCACTGGCCACTTGTAGTAGGCCTTCAAAAGCCACATTTTTCATTGTGGCTGTGAGGTGGCACCAGTGGCCATTGGTAAAGCTTGTTCAATCCCTCTATTAGGCACGGTGGTTGTTTGAATTTTGCCACCTTCAGCTTGTTTGCCAGTTGATTGGCCAAACAGCCTCAGTTGAGAGGAGTTGAGTCATGGCAAAGGAGAGTGTGGTTTGGCATAGTACATGATGCTTGCATGGTTTGATAAGTGAGATGAGTGATTGATAAAATGTTTTGTAGCTGAATGAAATGTTTATTAATCTCCATATTGATTAGGTTCTCTATTGTTTGATTTGGTGTTGGTTTTACTAATGTACTATGGGGGATTGTGTTGGGGTTCTGTCTAACCGGGTGATTGATTGTATGCATACCACTTGGGCACCCAAATGTGTGCCACCTTGCCCTAGCTTGCCAGCACAGCCCTCTCTCTCTACCACGTTAGACAAGGCCACATCCCAGCCTTCTGGCTGGTCCAGCATGGTGGGGTGCGGACTAGTCACTTGCCTAGCTGGTTGGTTAGCGCCAAGTAGAGGGCATCAGGTGGTTTGGACGACATTTAAGCAAGCAGAGTGGTCCATCACGGCAATGGGTGCCTTTGTGGCATGTCGAGCTGGACCAAAGGGATAGGTGGGATGCCGGGAGCAGGCCAGGTGACGACTCGACCTTGGAGTGGGCAACAGTGGTGCATGGGCTCCCAATTGGTGGCTACACTGGATGGCCCTATCCAGGTGACTTCCTCTTGGGGGGAAGGGGGAGCGGTGAGGGGCTAAACATGCTTGCTTGTCCAGCATGGCCGTTTGGGTCTTGCTGGTGATCTACAGGGGCTGGTTTGGGCCAAGTGGCACCTGCACACAGGATGATGTAGAGCCCAGCAAGGTTGTGGGCTGCTCTTGAGTCATGCACAAGCTGGCCAAGCTTGAACGACTCCTCCAATATGGTATTCTCTAGCAGTGTGCATGACTAAAAAGGACGTGACTGTGAGTGTATGCAGACTTACCTCCTGACAGTCTATATGGTTGGTCATGAGCCCAAATCGCAATGATGGTGGAGGATCAAACCCCTCTGGTGATGTTACATCCAAAATTTCACAGCTGCATGGCAAAGAATTTCCAATATACAATAATAGCTTATTTATATGGAGGATTTTTGAGATTAAACATTGGTTATCAACAAGTCAATTAGTCCTTGAGATGGCAGTTGACAATAGTGCATAAGACCCAGTTCCTGTCATAAAAAATGGATATATTTAATTAGTGTCGAGTGAACAAAGATTTCAAGGTGGTTCTACATAAAGTAACATGAGAGGCTAGTAATAGGACACTCATCGCAAGCCAAGGGAGGTTAAACAAAAATTTGATAATATAGGTCAAGATTCCTCAACTATCACTATAACTACGAAACAAATACACATTCTAGAGGATCTTGTTTATAAGGACATCCACATGAGAGGTGGATGAAAACAACCGTTTTATGGTTCAAGCAGGAGGTTACGATGATTTTGAGGTAGGCTTTTACTTTAGTGAGAGAGTGAAGCTCCTCTAAATAAATTGGAGAGAGTGCAGCCATGGATGGAAGCAAAGGACTATGAGGCCATAAGAGAAGAAGAGATAGTTAAGAGAGAGCTCTTAAGTGGGAGGAAAGCCATTGGAAAGGCAAAGTAAGATGGAAGTAGCCACAACATATTTTGAGGAGTTCATAAAACTGTGATGAAGCTATGAGATATGTCTTTTGATATATATATATAACTAGGGAAAAAGAGTGTCTAATGAAGCGAATTGTAAATTGATAGCTTCTATCACAGAGGAAAATGAAAGTAGCAGTCATGAGCATGGACCAAGAGAGTCCTATGGGCTCAAATGGTATGCCTAACTATTTCATCAAAGGCATGTGATACATTATAAAATATGATCTGCGAAGAGTTGCCAATTCTTTCTTTAGAATGGGCAAGATGGTAAGGAATGTTAATAACACAAGCATCATGCTCATGTTTTACCTAAATTTAGAGATGCAGTGAAGATTGAAGATTTCAAACCCATTGCTAATTCTACAATAGTATATATATAATTATTGCAGAAGAGTGGAATCAATGAGCGTTTGGAAAAGACATAGTGATCCATGATCAATTTATATTGGCATAGTAGTTGATTGATTTGTATTGGGGAGAGAAACAAGAGGTAGCATGCCTAAAGATGGACCCGACAAAAGTATATGATGGGGTACCTTGGAACATCATAGAAACACAATCAAGGAACTAGGATATCATCTTGATTTGATCAACTGGATGATGCTTTTTGTGAAAACTACATCATTTACTATGCTAATTAATAAGGGGAAAGGGAGGCAGTTTAAGGACAGGAAAGGGCTAAGGGGACCAATTATCTCCTTACATCTTTATTCTAATTATGGAGATGGTTACTGCAGTTTGAAAGGTGGAATGTAGCGAAGAAACATAGGAATTCCTAAATCCTCAAGAGGTTGTAGAAGTATTAGTTCAATCATGTTCACAAATAGTATCTTGATTTTCAGCAAAGACATAAGAAGATATGTTTGAGCAATCAATAGCTTTCTGCATAATTTGGGGGGTAAAACAGGTCAAAAGATGAACAATTGTAAATCAAAGGTAGTCTGTTGCAACATAGAGGAAGAGAAGATAATTTAGCAAACTGATATATTTTTATGGGAGTTTAACCAGCAACTGCTTAAATATTTTGGATTGCCATTAGTTGCAGGTCAACTCATGGAGAGTCAGTGCAGTCAATTATTGGACAAGTTCGATCAAAAGTTAACTAGCTAGAACACTAGCATCCTGTCTTATAAGGAAAGATTATACTTGATAAAACATAACTTGGCCCCTCTCCTGGTATATCATATGCAAGCATACATGTTGCCTAGAATGGCTCTTTTCATTCAAATAAAAAAAATATATAGCACACTTTTTTTGTACGGAGAGGAGCTTATAGGTGGAAGGAAATGAAGGATAATATCATGACACAAATTCTGTAGACTGAAAAAAGAAGAAGGTGTTAGATAAAAGATGATGAAATACATAAATGATTCTCTGGTAGTAGGTAATGAGAGGTAAAATTATAGGGGTAACTTGTAAAATTGGCTAAAATGGAAGATATGTATGAGAGAAGAAAAAGTATGTGGAGTCTCAAGTACCTATGGAAAGGATCCTGGCAAGGTGGAGTGCAGGATGGCGTAGAGGAAAATCTAGGATCGTGTACGTTGGGCAATAGATAATGGTGCAAACATGAAGTTTGATAGATAGGAGGGGAGAAGAGATGCCAGTCAATGGCATTTGGAGAAATAATTATGTATTCATTACAATTGACTTCCATCTGATCATTGTAGAGGTGAAGATAAAGTATAGCATCAACCTTATATATCTGCTAGTGTAGACATAATTATCTAAGGTTGATCACTTAGTCAAGTATTGTGGATGAGTGCGAAGAAATTTGTAAAGTTTAATATTATTTACGAGGAAATTAGAAGCAATGGCTGGTGAGAGGATTGGAGATTGAAACTTTGGAGCAACAAGGTCCCTCTATGGGCCAATTGGATGTATTTGGCCTGTGGAAACAATTTTCTCACTCCCGATAAACTAAAAAGAGAAGTGATTAGTATAGCAAATTAGGACATGTTCCATAGAAAAAAAGAAAAATAAAATCAACACTTCCTTTTCAGGTGTCGAGTTGCAACAAAAGTGTGACACTTGATGGCAAAACATTTTTGTAGAAGGAGAATTCAATGGTAGAAATGGCTATTGAATTCCAACATTGGATAAAGATTAAGTTCAGTTAGAAGTGACTAACCATTTGCTGGGTTGTTTCATTCTAGGGGATAGTTTATAAAATACGGTGGACCAAAAATAAGTTGCTACATGAAGTTGCACAATACAGCTTGGTAAAGTTTCTCTCAAATTAGTTTGGCACAACTAGAATGATGTTTATATATCTCTGAAGTGTAAGGATAGGGATGAGGAAGCAATTAAGTTACGACTGGACCTTGGAATCATTTGCATAGCCAATTAGGTTTGGTAGCAAGCACGGAAGTTGATCTCATCTAGATGATAGTGGTTAGAGTGAAGGGGGTGAAAATGATCCCTACGTGCATTGTTCTCCATTTTGAAGGAGGCATTAGATTGATTTATCACATGACACAACCAAGTAGAATCTAATAAGCTAGATTGGAGTTTAAATGAGCTAAGTTCAAATGCAGGTCACGTAGAGATAGTGACAAATAACAAGGGGTGAGCTGCTAGAATGAGAGGGAGGATTGAAGGTAGAAGACCATGGCCTCTCAGGAGCAAATGAATTGAATGGTGAAGCAGGCTGAAGTCAAGAAGCACAATCATTGCCTTGATAGTGGGAAGACTGATTAAAAACTATTGTGAAAATTCGAACAGATACAAAGTGGGTTAGGTGGTCTTCTTTTGTATATAGGTGGGCTTTAAAAACCTTTTTGGTAGGGGAAGAGGCTGTTGTTTAGGCCTTTATTTTTGTTTACTTCTATTTTGTCTATATGGTTGATGCAAGAATTCAGATTCTTTTTTCTTCATCTGTTTCTTGTTGTAAATATAATTTTTGGTAATAAAGGGCAAAATCCTCCAACTTATTTTTTATTGGAATTAGAATAAGATGAATAATAAGAGCTAGAAAATATACTTCTACTTATTATAATGACAAAATAAATGGGTATTGATTATATATTCCAAAATTGAAGGGTGTTGCCATTTATATTGATGTTGTTTTCAATGAATTGAGTTCTTGGAATTGGATTGAAGGTTCAAGTGCATCAATGTAGGACCCAGATTAAGTTTGCTGTAAATGTCTTTTATCTTCATTTATCTCAAGCTTATAAGGGTCCTGTTGCAAAGAGCAATTAAAGAAATGACGTGGTGGATTTTTGTTTGCTTCAACCAAAACTCTTACAAGACCCAACTTAGTGCATGAAAGCACAAAGACAATGTGGTTGTGAGGACACAAATTCACCTCTTAGAAGGGTAAAGTCAATAAAAGAAAATTATATTCTTAGGCATTTTCCTTGATGCTTGAAGAGCTCACATTTTATGTAGAGGCTTCTATGGAACAAGAAATAGGAAACCCATGGGAAAAGAAAAGGCAAAGAATGATGCTTGAGTACTCATATATCAATCAATTGGTGGAAATCTACAAAACAGAATATAATGCAAATTGAAATGCACAATCATGTAAAGCAAAGCTCGTTGTTAACGGCTATACTAAAAAAATATGGGTAGAATTTTCAAGTATTTTTTCAGTTGCACATTTTGAAACTATTATAAATATTGTCGCATTAGCAATTTATAGGAAGTGATCAATTTATCAGTTTAATACAAAGTTGAATTTTTTAAATGGCTTATTAGAAGAAGAAGTTTATTTGCCACCACACGGTCCACTGTTAGTGGAAAAAAGGTGAATGCGTAGGTTGAAAGAGCTTTTACAGCCTCAAATAAACACATTGAACATGTGATAGAAGATAAGACTAATACTTAATGCAAAATGGTAATCACAGAAGTAAGAGTAGATACATACATTCCTATAAATTGTGTTTATGTAGATGAATTCATGTTCATAGATTTTTCTAGTAGTCTATTAAAGAATTTAAAGTGAGTGTGACAGTTGTGTTGGATTTGCAATTACTACAACACTTTCTTAGACATTAAGTCCAATAATGGTGTTTTCATTTTCATGAAAAGTATATGTTATATTTGCTTGAAAAAAATTGAATATGTTGATGTACTAAGCCAGTGCAACCCCATGAATCTAAATTGAAATTAACCATATATAATGACACTATGAAGACTAGTGTGAAGTTGTGGTGTTTAATTGAGAAACTGATATATTTCACATAGACATGTTTTGATATGTATTCCTAATTGAATTGATCTGAACATTTATGCATTGTCTATCACTATATCATGTGGAGTACCAAAGTGAATCCTCCATTATATTTGAGCAGAAATTGACAATAAAATTTGATGCTGATTTAATGCCATACTTATGTCAAATTAATTTTCTTTTGAAAATGATAAGGTTGATTTTGTAGGTAACAAGAAAAGCACTAATCATGTCTTCTTCATCCTTGGTTAGGAGCTACACTTTGGATGTTCTCCTCTTTAGAAGTAGATTACATTGCCACAACAACATCCACATGTCAAGTTATTTGGGCATGAAGAATTTTAGCAATTTAAACTAAGAACAAGTACAAGTAATGGCATTGTATTGTGATAATCAAGGGACAATTTCTATAATGAAAAAAAAAAGATGTTTTGTGGAAGAAATAAATATATTGATTGCTACATCATCACTTCATTCAATAAATAGTTACTGAACAAATGATAACAGTGAAATATTGTTACATGAATGTTCAAGCTTGTATAAGTTTTGTCAATGTTAATGCTAACTCAATTCCTGTAGATGCTACTCTTCTGCACTATAAATGATGGGCGAAACACTCTAGTTGACAGGTGTACCATAGGTTCACTGAAATCCTGAACAGCACCTGATGAAGGGGGAGGTCTTCTATTCTTGTTCGCATTGCTTCCACTCACTCATATAACCCAATCTCTAGATATCTCACAAAAACAACTTCTACAAATGATAATCATCTGTTTAAGTGTATGCTTTGGTATCAAAGAAGTACTTATTGGTAACAAGCTGGTAGGGACCATGCTAAACCCCAACTGCCCTATAAAAATATATAAGTAAATGGCAAGATGATGAAGTTTCTTGTTTTCTGATATACTAAAAGGAACTACTCATCATAAAGCATGTATCTTTTCATCAGCATGTAAGTTGAAGCATAGCAAGGTTGGCACCTTGAGGCACCGAAAGAAAGCCTTGTACCATAAGGGGATAAGAGGTTCAGTGGGGGCTTCAACCTTTTGTTGGTCAGTGGGTCTGACCGCTCACCTGAAGTGCGTATGTTTTCATGTAGGTTCGCAGAGAAAAATGTGGCCACATAACATGCCACATGTTGGCAGAATTCTGGTTACCAAAACCTTTAAGCTTTCTCCTGCCTTAGAGGAGTACAGTTAACTGCCTTCAGCAGTTGATGGCCTCAAAAGTTTGTGACACCTTGTTAACTTGGTCTCACAGATAGGCTGCTAGTTTTCACAAGACGAACATGGTACTTATTGCATTTCGTGATATTTCATACAAATAATTTGAGTGGAGTTTGATAAAAGCTATAGTTTGGGGTGGGGGGAGAGAGAGAGAGAGAGAGAAATTAACTCCCCTTATAACATGAAAATCTGTATTGTAACAAGGTCTGTAACTATTTATCAGAAGAGATAATAAGACTAGACACTCACAGTTTTACCAAGATTGCAAGTGTGATGTCCTTAATTTCACTGATCAAATGGGTCATAGCCCCCACTGTTGTCAATAATCTGTGCATCTGAGCACTTGGGCATATATGAAGGTGGAGGCAACATGCTCGTCTCATTTGTAGGACCATTCTTCACAATAAAGACGGTTGCCATTCCCCACGTAAAATGGCGTTCAAAGTGGCAATGCAGGAGCCAAACACCTGTACGTTGACAACAAATAAAAAACAGTCAAGCGATAGATCACTTAGAACTACATAAAGTTACAATCACAAAGAGGTAACAGTTGACGTCCTCCAAAAATTCATTTTCTTGGTAAAAGTTAGGCAAAAACAATATTTACTTTTGGAATACATGTTTAGCATGTAAGAGCAAAACATTGAGCAGGTAGGCCAAACCAGGTAGTACCTAGATGATGGAGATGTGTAGTGGGGTTATGTAGCTAATTGATTAATAACATGTCATTACTATGACCAGACCATTTCTTATCAGAAACATGTACATTATGGTTCAAGTGTTTGCTTCTATTACAAGCAGTTGTTTTGCTTCACATGTGAACAATTCTAGACAGAACAACGGAATGGAAAAGAGAATTGATGTAACAATTACCTGGGTTGTTTGCTCTGAATCTCAGAGCAGCCCAACCACCATATGGGACTCCAACAGTGTTCTCCCGTGGTGGATCAACCAAATTGTAGTTCAACGGGTCCTTATCGGGATCAAAGTTTCCAAAACCCCACCCCACCACATAGAAATCATACCCATGTAGGTGCATCAGATGATTGATCGTTTGCAAGACAGTTGATCCTTGGTACACAATCTCCACTGTTTCATTGTAGTTCAACACCTTCACCCTCGTTCCAATCTCAGGATATCTAAGACTATCCGGAAGATCCTCATCCGTGAAATTGTACAGATAGGGTGGGTAGCTCGGAAAAATGGAAGTGTAAATACCCTTGACGTGTTGATAGTAGGCATCCAGAATGTCGATGGAAGGGTTAGCAAATGATACATAGTTCATACTTGAGGAAAGCCTGCTTCCCAGTACGCCTTTGCAGCTGTCATTTGGACAGTGCTGCAAGTTCATGGACACAGTGAACATAAACCTGGAGTCGACCTCCATTGGGACATCGATGGGATGCTCCTCTGATGCCAGACTTTGCTCTTGCTCCACAAAATCATATGCCGCTTTGGTGTCGAGAACTCCAGGAAGATCAGGAAAGGGGATGGAGCACTGGGAGGTGGTGTTGGAACCTTCATATTCCACTAAAGCCGTGGTCACCGTGCTGTCAAAATACAGAGTTTCGCTGGTAGCAATGTAAGGGTTGAGGCCGATGTAGTACAGGCCCTCCGTCTGGTTGGCCTGCATCAGAATGTCCATAATCTGCCCTGGGCTGATGACGCGAAGTCGGTGTCGAAAGGCTTCAGGTACGATCCGTCCCTACCAACAACCTTAAGTGTGTGATTTGCTATGCCAAAGAAGTGGCCGGTTGTCATTGCGCCGTTGACAAGGCGAAGAAGGTAGGTTCTGCCATGCTCGAAGTCAAACCGAGTAATTCCTGCGCAAAGGACGACAATCAGGAAAGAATATCGTTACGCTCAAACCGAACCTCTCGATACAAGCTTTAAACAGTTGCAATGGGTCATAACTAGAAAAGTCATCGGATCAGATTTGAATTGAATATCTCTGCCTTTCCTAACATTCATATCCACTAAAATTCAGATTCAACTATGAATAAAGGAAAGTTATATTTGAATCTGAAATTTAATTTTACAGTCGAACCCAATCTGAATCTGAATTTTGAAATGAATCGGGACTGGTTTTAAAAAAGTAAGAGAATTAGACATGATTTTTATTTGAAACTAAATCTGATCCAAATTTGATAGAATATTAATGTATTATTCAAATTTGAATCCAAATTTGATTGGATGTCATTTTTTAAATTCTAATTCGATCCAGTTCATAATCAAATATTATTTTTTTTTTCTCGTATCCAATTTTTTAGAAACAATTGGGTCAGACATCCGGTTTAAATCGAATATATTGACATCCCTAATAACTTCAAAAACTAAAAGCAAAATATTTAGAAAAGGGCATCCAACTTTTGGAGAAATAACAAACACACAGTCCAGTTTCCTAAGTTTTGATATAAGCTGCTGTTTCTTGGCACTTGTTGACAAACAACGGTAGCCTGCTGCTCTGTCAAGACCAACCGTGGTTAACAAAAGGTTTCTTTACGAGAAGTGACTTTGTTTTGTTTTCTTTCTCCACGAAGCGCCTTGAGAGATGGTTTTGTTGGGTCGGGTCCAGCCTCAAGAGAGGACCCAACCCGGCCCGTCACTTAAGTGACGGGCGGGAGAAAAAGGAGAGGGCACCCGATGGTGCCCCCAATCCCTTTTACGTCTCTCTCTCTTAGGTTTTCTGTTTTAGGGAAAAAGAGAGGTGTGCTCTCTCTTGGTGGCTGCACAGCAAAAGGGGAGAAGGAGAAGAGGAAAGGAGAGAAGGAGAAGAGGAAGGCAAGGAAGATAAGGTTGCGAGCACTTGACTCGAGCAAGATTCGATTCAATGAGGAAGCCGGACGCATCTCCTCTCAATCCATGGTTTTCACATTCAATTGGTGATATTTCTCTTGTTTTTCTCATATAGCTTTGATGAGATATTATTGTTTGAGGGTTCTCTTTGTGTAGCCCCTCGTGGGATAACTTATATAATTGATTATAGTGGATTGAATTTGGGTCGTAGTACCCCGTGGTTTTTACCCTCACTATTTTGAGGGGTTTTCCACGTAAAAATCTTCTCGTGCATTTTGTGATTGCTTGGTCGTTGGTTTGTTGCTTATTGCATAATCGGTTTGGGCTATAGTTTGTTGCTAAATTCATTTAGTATATTCGTGTCGAATCCCTTTTATCCCAACAAAGTGGTACCAGAGCCAGGTTGGTGGATAACAAAACTGATTTTGGTACTAGCCGTATGATTAGTCTAAATGGGACTAATTATAGTCGATGGAAAAATAAGATGAAAGATCTCTTATATGTGAAGGCTATGCACCTCCCAGTTTTTTCAAAAGAAAAGCCCGATTCTAAGTCTGATGAGGAATTTGAATTTGAACACGAACAATTTTGTGGTTTCATTCGACAATTTGTGGATGAAAATGTTTATAATCATATCCAAGATGAAAAGCATGCACATAGTTTGTGGGCAAAATTAGAAAATCTTTATGCCTCCAAGACAGGAAGTAGTAAATTATTTCTTCTGAAAAGATTGATGAATTTGAGATTCAAGGAGGGCATTTCAGTGTCAGATTTTCTAAATGATTTTCAGGGGGTCATTAGTCAGTTATCCAGTATGGGTGTTAAATTTGAAGATGAGATTTTGGGATTATTATTGCTTGCTACTTTGCCTAATTCGTGGGAGACATTTAGAGTCTCGCTTACTAACTCTGCAGCTAATGGGGTTATTTTTTAGAGACTGTTAAGTCAGGTATTCTCAATGAGGAGATGAGAAGAGAATCTTAGGCTTACTCTTCTCAAACAGAGGTTCTTTTCACAGAAAACAGAGAGATGAATAAATTCAAGAGTGACAGGGGCAGAGATAAAAGCAGAAGCAAGTCCAAATCGAGATATAAGAATTTGGAATGCCACCACTATGGAAGGAAAGGACACATAAAGAAGTACTGCTTCCAGCTGAAGAAGGAGAATAAAATTGGGGAGAAACAACAGAAGAAAAATGACCGAGATGATAACGTCGCAGCTACTGCACAACATGAAATGTTTGTTGTTTGTGATGCTAACATGGTTAATGTTGCCAGAGATGATACTTGTTGGCTTGTTGATAGTGGTTCAGCTCTTCATGTTAGTTCCCATAAGGATTTTTTCTCTTCATATATTTCTGGTGATTTTGGCACTTTGAGAATGAGTAATGGTTCTTTGTCTCAGGTTGTAGGCACAGGCGATGTCATTCTGAAGAATGCGAATGGAGCTCTATTGAAACTGACTGACGTGAGGCATGCAGCTGACATGCATCTGAACCTTATCTCTGCAGGAAGACTCGATGAAGAAGGGTATCACAACACTTTTGGTGATGACCAGTGGAAGCTTACCACAGGTTCCTTGATTATTGCTCGAGGCAAGAGATGCAGCAATAATCTTTATACTATGCAAGCATCGATTTCCAGAGACATGGTACATGTGACATAGGATGAGTTGTAGCACAGGAAGCTGGGACATATAAGTGACAAGGGACTGCAATTCTTGATCAAGAAGAATCTTCTACAAGATGTAAAGAAGGATAAACTTGATAAATGCAGTCATTGTTTTGCAGGGAAGCAAACGCGGGTCTCTTTCAAGAGTCATCCACCTTTCAGAAAGTCAGAAGCACTTGAGTTGGTTCATACAGATGTATGCTGTCAAATGAAAGTAAGTTCACATGGTGGTGCACTTTATTTTGTTACGTTTATTGATGATTTTTCCAGAAAAGTTTGTGTCTATTCTTTGAAGAGGAAAGACCAAGTCCTTGGTGTTTTTAACGACTTTCATGCACTAGTTGAAAGACAATCAGGAAAGAAGCTAAAGTGTATTCACAGTGATAATGGGGGAGAGTATATTGGTCGATTTGATGAGTATTGCAGATCTCAAGGCATCAGACACCAGAAGACTCCACCTAAGACTCCTCCGTTAAATGGCGTGGCAGAAAGGATGAACAGGACACTCATGGAGAGAGTTAAATGTCTCCTATCTGAAGCTAAGTTATCTGAGTTTTTTTTGTGTGAAGCTTTACATACTGCTGCTTATGTGATTAACTTGTCTCCACATGTTCCTTTGGATGGTGATGTTCCTAACAGAGTTTGGTATGGGAAGGATGTATCCTATGAGCACTTACATGTATTTGGATGCATGACATTTGTGTATATACCAAAAGATGAGAAATCAAAGTTGGAATCGAAAAGCAGACAGTGCGTGTTTTTGGTTAAGGCCATGATGAATTTGGTTACAGGTTGTATGATTCAGTTGAGAAGAAGCTTGTCAGAAGCAGGGATGTGGTATTTGCTGAAGATCAGAATATTGAGGATATTCAAAAAACAGGAAATGATTCCCCTCATAATAACTATCAGCCAGTTGATGTGGAGCCTATTCCATTGCAGAATGCTCCAAAAGTAGTGCCAGATGAGGCTATTGGGCTATAGTTTGTTGTTGAATTCATTTAGTAGATTTGTGTCGTATCCCCGTTTTATCCCAACAAAGTGTATGGTATCAAAGCTTGTTGGGTCGGGTCTAGCCTCAAGAGAGGACCCGACCCGGCCCGTCACTTAAGTGACGGGTGGGAGAAAAAGGAGAGGGCACTCGATGGTGCCCCCAATTATTACTACCGTTCCATCTTGTCACCCACCACTAAAGGCTTCCTCTCAAATAGGCACCTCAGTAAAGAGTGAATTCTGGTCGCAAAAAACAACATGTCCTAGCTACCAACTTAGAATATTGTTGTTGCAA
This sequence comes from Nymphaea thermarum, assembly GCA_011799765.1. Classification (NCBI taxonomy): domain Eukaryota; kingdom Viridiplantae; phylum Streptophyta; class Magnoliopsida; order Nymphaeales; family Nymphaeaceae; genus Nymphaea; species Nymphaea thermarum. Next base: position 193,430 of record JAANDH010000504.1, read on the forward strand.
ACTAACTTGCAAAGTTAGGCCTTTCTTGTTTGTGCCTTTAAACGGCCGGTGGCAGCTTTGCCCTGAGTTTTATGTGTTGGTGAAAAGTAAACGGCTAATTTGGTGTGTACACTGTTATTGTTGATGTCAACGCAACTTAACACCTGAAGCAGGAGCACTGAGGGGCTTTTGGGTCTCATTTCGGGTGGTAGAGATGAACCTCTTGCTCACCCAAAACTGGTTTGTACACGCAGACACATGAACTGAATTTCCAGATTAAAAGCAGGACTCATTGAGTTGAAAGCTGAACTATTGGAAGGATCCACCATTCCATAGAAGTATTTTGTTCAAACACTTCTACATCAAATGAGTTTTTAACTTCTCAAGAGAATGCAATACTAACCTTCTTCAGAGCAATTGTGCTGGTCACCTGGTTGGCCATTTATGGTGAATGCGTCCGATTTGTTGAAGTCTGCCCCAGTCAATATTTTTTCGTGGAGCATGGCCATCACATCAATTTTCCACCATTCACCTTGTGTTATTCATAGTAAAAATGAAGTTCAATTTTCTTTTCTAATATATATATATATATCATATATATATATATATATACATATATCATATACTCATATCTGACTCCTCTTTTAGATGTCCAAATTTGATTTTTGATCATCTAGCATCATGCCCAACTCACATCCAAGAATATGTTAAGAGTAGCAGGACTATCTGCTTCAAGTTTTAATCCATAATTTATAGTTCGCTTTGGATATCGAAGGATCTGTTTTACTACATTCCGATGTTTTATGGTGGGTTCCTACATAAATTGGCAAATCTGATTAACCATAAAATATATATCCGATCTTGTCATGGTGGCATACTAAAGTGCCCTAGTTACACTTTTGCATAGAATTGTCGCATTGATGCAAGTCCCTTCTTGAGTCAACTTTGGAGACACGACCATGCAAGTGACTACTAGTTTGGCATTGACAATGGATGTCTTTACAAGTAATCTTATCAAACCCTTTCATAGCAACATCCTTGGCAAGATTTTGGAAAAGTAAATTTATGTTCTCATTGCAATTTTGGTTTACTATGATGTCATCTATGTGGATTAAAATATAGGTGGTTTACCAAGTAAAAACCCATTTTTACATTAAAAAAAAAAGCTTAAGCTCAAAAACCAAGCTCTAGGAGCTTGTTTTAGACCATACACGACTTATGCAATTTACAAAAAAATTTAGGATGCGTGTTGTCTTGAAAACCTGGTGGTTGTTCTGTATAAACATTTTGAGACAAGTAGTCATGTAGAAAAGCATTTTGTGCGTCCATTTGGTGGATCTTCTCTTTATATCTAAGAGCAATGGATATGACTAATCTTATGGTGATAGGTTAGGAAAAGGAACTAAAGGTTTCAAAGTAGTCTAAACCTTCTACTTGACTGAATCCTTTAACGTAAGCCTACTTTGCATCTCTTAAGGGTACCATCAGCTTTCCTTTTGATTTTGTAACCCACTTGCAACATACTAGTTGAGGAGCTTGCTCTCTTGGAACTAGCGACCATGTTTGATTGTGTTGGAGGGCATCACTTTTTGTTTACATCGCTCTTTGCTAGTTCAAATTTGAACTACCCTCCTAAAGGTGATGGTCTTTGAGTTTGAACAAGAGAAGTGAGAACGGCAGTGGGGAATGACATACTTGTCAAACATTAAACATTCTAGGTTTTAAGAGTGACATCTTGGACACAGGTCACCATAAGATGTGTCTTAGAGGGTTGGGCAATGGAGGCATGGAGTTGGTAGTAGTGGGACTATCACTCATGTTTAGACATGATAGATTCAGCCCCAATAGGTTAAGGTATGAGATCTATAGTGGTCGTGGTTCTAGGCTCCAGGAACAGACTTGGGCATCTCTTTCTTAGATTAGGGATATAACATAATAAGAGGCAAGGAACAAGAAACCAGTATAGAAGAATTAATAAATTCAAATTTTTATATAAAAATTGATTTTCATAAAAAATATTGTGTTTGGATATGTAAGCTCTTCCTTTTTTCAAATTTAAACAAGTGTAGCCATGATGACCTGGAGCATACTTGAGAAGAAAACAAAGTTCACAATTAAAATCAAATTTCTGCTTTCTATAATTAGTTAAGCAAGGAAAACATGTGCAACTGAAGATCTTGAGAAAATTGTAATCATGGACCTTTTTAACTGCGGTTCAAGAGGATCACATGGAATAAATTGCTACATTAAAAGCATTAGTCCAATAAACATGAAGCATATTCACATGAGCCATGAGAGAGAGAGAGACTCGCCTCAATGATGTCATAGTGCTTTCTCTTAGCAGTACCTTTATTTTGTGGGAGTGTGTGGGCAAGAGACTCTACGTCCTATCCCATTATCACTTAACTCTCTGGTCAAAGCTTACAATCAGAATGAAAATATCTAATGTTAGCATTCAACACATTCCCAACATGGTTCTAAAAAAATTCTAAAGCCATTGAGGGCACCAGACTTAAATTTTTAAAAAATAAACCATGAATATCTAGAGAAAGCATCATGAACACAATATAAAATATAAAACCATCCTTACTCACCACAGGTGGGTACCCCACATGACTGAATAGACAATCTCCAAAGGTTTTTAATCATGAAAATTAGATCTAGAAAAGGGAGAGAATGGCTTTCGACTTTCTGACACGTCTCATAAATGGCAGGAAAGAAGTATTGAAAAGATAAATCAAATTTATTTAAAATTTGTCTAACTTGTGTAGCTGGATGACTGAGTCTGCTATGCCATCATTCAAGAGTGTCTCTTTCACCTACAAGGCTATTTTTTCACTCCTTTTACTTAGGGAAATGCAATAGTGACTGTCTATAGTTGTTCCCCTTAGAAGAGGTGTGCCTGGAGTCATATCCTTAACACAAGAAGAAGAAGAAATGAATTAAAAGATGTCAATATTATCACAACAAAATTTCTCTGCGTATAGGAGATTCATAGTAATGGTACACATAAGATATCATTCAAGGCAAACTTATCAGTATGAGATGAACCAACATGAGTTATTAGTAAACCTGAGCTCTCTCCAACTTTGTGAGAATCATTTCCCTGATACTTGTGGTGATTAAAGATATCTGAAAGATTGCTAGTCACATGGTGTGTGGCACCGCTATAAGGAACCGATTAGTCTCCAACATTGCCAGAATCAGGTTGTTGTTCTTCATGTTTGACACTTTGATTAGCACAGTATGTAGTTGCTAGCATTGCTGAGCTGAGTGTCCAATCTTTTCATAGAGTTGGCATGAAACGGGAGGTCAATTAGTGTTATTCTTGTTGCTGTACCCACGGCCTCCTCTATCATTTCCATGACCTCCTCTATTTCCTCTTCCTCCTCTGTTGAAGTTTCCCCAGCATTTCTATTGTTGGTTGAGTGGCTTTTATTTTCGTAGTAGCTTTTGTTCATAAGGTTGGCTGCTCGGCAAATATTTGAAGCATCGTCAAGGCTCTGAAGATGAGCTTCTTGCACAAGGAACTATGAAGCGTTGCCATGATAATTGCCTCGGTCTGAGTCTTAGTAGAGACTTTAAATGCCCAACATTCTAATGGCAGCCCTTTTAGGATCTGCATAACAAGGTCTTCTTGGCAGATTTCCTTGCCGAAGGCGAGTTGATGAGCAAGAGTTTTGGCTTTCAATATATACACATCAATAGACATCAAGAATATCTTAATGCCTTGCAGCTGACATTGCAATTGCATTATTTTAGACTCTGAGTGGGTTGAATTGCCCAATCGCAAGATCTTCCAAACTTCATGTAAACACGATGAACCCACTACTTGAACAAGAATAGGTTCGACAAAGACGCAAGAATCCAACTAAGCAATACTCGGCCATGCTTTTTCCATATAAAATGTTTAGGGTTTATCTCATTCAACCACATTAAATCATATGTGATGAGGATCACCTAGAACTGAGACTCCCAAAGAAAATAATTGTTCACTACAAATTTTATAGCTAAATAGTGAAGTTTCCCAGGAACTGTCCAAACGAAAGCACACTTGCAAAAGAGGATGATGATTAGAACTTTGGTGGAACTTGGCTCTATGCTATGACAGCTCTGATAGCATCAAGAAAATTGCAGGAGAAGAGGCAGAAGAAAGGGAGACTGATTTTAAGTGGTTCGGCGTTAGCCTACATCCACTATACCACTGTCAATTTTTTTTTTGTCTTCTCTTTTCTTGAGAGTTTTTCACTATTTATTTTTCATTTATATGTGGAAGAGATGCCAATGGTTGTTTTCATACATTTGGCAAGAGAAGATCTAGTGTAGTTAGGGAATGGACCATTGGCCAGGCATAACGTTTCTATCTATATTCATGGTAAATGTTAAAAAGTATATAATGGAAAACAGAGACTGCAAGAGGAACAGAGAAGACAGTAATTACGTGGTTCGGCTTGAAGCCTACATCCACGAGAGAAAGGGGGAATTCTTCTTCATTCTATTTTTCACACACTTTACAGCATGGGTACACCCCATTATATAGATTCCACTTATCAGATTTAGATAGAAACAAACTTTGAGGGATTAATAAGAATCTTCAGTTGCTGCTGATAGAGATGATCCTTGATCCTGATGATCTTGGTGGATGATTTGATAAGATACGAGATTTCCGCCTCATCTCTTTGTAACTAACAGTATCCCCCTCAAGTTGGCGTGCAGATATCGATCTGCCCCAACTTGTGCATAATGAATGTATGACGGTCTCTTCCAAGAGATTTTGTAAGAATGTCAACAAGTTGAAGTTCACTTCTGACGTGTGGTGTTATAATGGTTCCATCCTGTATTTTTTCTCTGATGAAATGGCAATCGACTTCGATGTGCTTAGTACGTTCGTGAAAAACTGGATTTGCTCCAATATAGATAGCAGCCATGTTGTCACACATTAACCTCATGGGCTCCTCTATTTCAATCTTCATATCTTTCAATAATGCTTTTATCCATACTAATTCACACGTACATGAAGCCATGGCTATGTATTCTGCCTCTGCACTTCATCGGGCTACAACCAATTGTTTTTTACTTTTTCAAGTCACCATGTTTCCTTCGACAAAAGTACAGTATCCTGATTTAGATTTTTTATTGTTTGGATCCCCCACCCAATCAGCATCACAGTAACCAATTACATCCATTTTCTGGTTTCGTTTCATCCAGATCCCTTGTCCTGGAGTTCCTTTTAAGTATCTCAAGATCCTGTGAGCAGCTTCAACGTGTCTTGACCTTGGGTTGTGCATAAATTGACTTACCAGGCTGACAACATAAGTGATTTTTGGTCGAGTGACGGTCAGGTATATGAGCTTCCCAACCAATTTCTGAAAACTTTGAATATTTTCAATTCCTTCTCCTCCATCTTTCTTTAATTTGCAATTTATCTCAAGAGGTGTGTCTGTAGCCTTTGCTCCCAGGCATCCGGTTTCCTTCAGGAGGTCTATAGTATATTTTCTTTGGCATATGAAGATTCCATTTTCTGAGTGTGCCACCTCTATACCCAAGAAGTATCGTAGGGTTCCAAGGTCTTTTATTTCAAATTGCTGATTAAGATAAGTTTTGACATGTGCCATGAACTCTTTATCATCACCTGTCAATATGATGTCATCTACATAAACAAGTAGAATAGTTATTTTTGAAGATCGAAAAGCAACAAACATTGTATAATCAGCACTGCTATGTTTAAAACCAATCTTAGTCAGTGCTTCACTTAAGCGTGAAAACCATGCTTGAGGGGACTGCTTAAGGCGATAAAGTGCCTTTTTTTAGTTTGCACACATGCCCTTTCTCATGTTGTATGCCTTGAGGAACTTCCATGTAAACTTCTTCAATGAGTTCTCCACGAAGGAAAACATTCTTGACATCAAGTTGTGCTAGTTTCCACCGTTTGATTGAAGCTACTGAAAGAAGAGTTCTTACTGTATTCATCTTAGCGACTAGAGCGAAGGTTTCATTGAAGTCTACTCCTTCAGTTTGAGTGAAACCTTTTGCAATGAGGCGAGCTTTGTCTCGTTCGATAGTTCCGTCACTGTGATATTTTATCTTGTATATCCACTTACATCTGACAACTTTCTTCCCTTCAGGTAATGGCACTATCTCCCAAGTTTGATTTTTGTTCAACGCGAACAGCTCTTCTTGCATAGCTCTCTGCCAGCTTATGTTTGTACTAGCTTCCTCATAGTTTTTTGGCTCATGATGAGAGTAGGTATTGAGAACATAGGACTTGTATGGCTTGGATAAGGTATTCAAATTGATGTAGTTGTCTATGGAGTGGTTGTGTCGGGTCGATAAATAGGTATAAAAGTCATTTAGTCTTGATGGTGGTCTAGAGGGACGGGTTGATCTTCTAAGGGTTGGTTCGATGCTTTGATTTTGGTTAGACAGCACAGGCTGGGAATCTTGGTTTGGGTTACTATCTTGGTTTTGGTTTTCTAAGATGGTAGGTTCACTAGTTTGCTGGTTTTGGTTTTTGGTACGAGTTTGAAAAACATCAACAAGAGGAAGAGATAGAGTGCCTTGATCTTGAGTCTCTCCTTGACTTGGTGCCTCATAAAAGGATTCATTCTCAAAAAATTTCACATCCCGAGTCACAAAAAACTTTCTTGATTTTGGATTAAAACATTTCTAGCCACTTTTCTTGCTTGAGTACCCAAGGAAGATGCATTTCAAAGCTCGTTTTTCAAGTTTGTTTCTGAATTTCTCTTGTATATGCACAAAACATTTGCATCCAAAAACTCTTAAATGTCTAATAGAGATTGTTTTGTGCATTAAAACTTCAAGAGGAACTTGATTTTCAATACTAGAACTGGGAATTCTATTAGCAAGATAGCAGGCGGTATCAACTGCTTCTGCCCAAAAAACTTGAGGCACGTTCATATGCATCACAAGGGCATGGGCATATTACGAAGCAGTCTGTTTTTTCTTTCTGACACCCCATTTTGTTGGGGAGTCCCTGAACACGTAAGTTGAGGTTGTATCCCTTTTTTGTTCATGAATTTCTCAAACTGTTGGTTCACATATTTCCCCCCGTTATCAGATCGAAGCTTCATAATTTTTGCACCATACTGAGTGTATACCACATTGTAATAATCTTGGAAAACCTTAAAAACTTCACTTTTATTTATAAGAAAAAATATCCATGACATGCGAGATTTATCTTCGATGAAAGACACATAATACATGTATCCCGTATTGGATTCCACAGGAGCTGGTCCCCACACGTCTGAATGTACCAAATCAAAAAAATCGTAGATCGTTTAGTGGATGTTTGAAACGGCAGCCTAGTTGACTTCGAATATTCGCAAGCATCACAAGAGTGTTCATTAATGGTGACATTAGGAACACATATTTTCAAGCTTCTGTCTGAAATATGCCCAAGTCTTGCGTGCCACATCTGGTATTCTTGCCTCTTCTTTTCATTATTGGTGTGTACTAAGAAGCATGACTCTGGAGTCTCCACCACATCAAGCCCATTTTGTTCCCGTCCTCTACCAATCTCCCTCTTCGTTTCCAGATCCTGAAATATCACATTCTTGGGAGAGAAAACAGCCGTACAATTGTAAGTGAGAAGGGCAAGGTTGTTACCTTCAATAGAGTTGCCGACTGGTTGAGAAAAGACGAGATTCGTTTTTTGAGAATTTTTGGAAAAATTTCTCTAAGTCCTCTTTTGTAACAAAATGAGCAAGATCAACTTGAGGAGTGGTTGTCGCCTTGTCTCTTGCAAGTTTGCTGATGAGTTCCCAACATCTTTCTCGAAGATGACCCGTTTTTTTGCAATGAGAACATTTTAGTTTGCTGCGGTTTTGTTGGAAATTTCCGCCACCACTTTGATTTTTTGAATCGCCTTTCCATGTCTTTGATTCAGATCGAGCTAAGCATGCCATCTTCTCTGGATTTTCTTCATATATTTCTGTTCTAGATGTGGGATTCATAACTTTTCTTCTGGTGTCTTCTCTTTGAATTGCTTGGCAAACTTGATTATAGCTTGGCAAGGGAGTGGTCATGAGAATCTGGCTACGAAGATTCTCATAGTCAGGTCCAAGACCAGCAAGCACTTTAAATATTTTGTCTTCCTCGAATCGCTTTTGATAGACATTGGCATCGGCAGTGGCTGGTCTGTATTGGGAGAGTTCATCATACTGGCTGCGAAGTTTGTTTAAGTAGAGACTGGTTTGCTTACCGTCTTTGGTGAGATTGGCAATATCAACTTGTAGCTGATAGACGCGGGCAAGATTGTTTTGCTCGCTGTACATCTCTCTCAATGTATTCCATATTTCCTTTGCTGTTTCCTTGTAAAGTAATAAACTAGAGATGTGAGGTTCCATAGAATTCATAAGCCAAGCCATTACCATATCATTCTCATATTCCCAATCTTCGTAGTTGGGATCGTTCTTTGCTGGAGGTGTGATTCGTCCACTGATATATCCTACTTTGGATTGCCCGTTTAAGAAGAGACGGGCAGCTTTAGCCCAACTGAGATAGTTGGTGTCGTTGAGGAGAATAGAAGTGATCTTGAGTGTCCCATGGCTCTGATCGTGTCCTCCTTTCATACTGCTGGAGTTGCCGCTAGATTGGTTACTAGACGTATCTGCCATGGTAGAGGCAGAGTAGGGGAAGCAAACGGCCAGCGATCACTTTCAGCAGTAGCTCCTGTTACAATGCCTGGAGCCTGGAAGTGTGCAGTCGCAACTTGTGCAGCGTATGGCAAGAAGGATAATCGGTTGCCAACTATGCAGGCAATATCTTGATGACAGGCGATATTTAAAAACAATGGACTACTCCTTTCCGGATTCACAAAAAAAATCCAGGATGAGTAGGAATGGTTGTCAGACACCTCTGGGAAGCTATTGATCCTTTGTTCGACAGCTGAAAAATATCAAAAAAACTAACAACGCCACAAGATTAAAACACCATAGGTTTGTTGATTTCCCCCAACCGATAACAGTCCCATGAGTGAAAAAACAGAGTTTCGCAGTGACTAATTCTTGAATAAGATCATGCTAATTCACTCAAAAATCATGTAAATGCATCACACGGAGATGGAACTCAATTTTGATAAGATCTTAGTTACCGAACTGAGCAGAAACTCCATTGTCGGTCCTCTGTTCTTTCCAGCGAGCATCTGCCTCTGTTCTTAACAGATCACAACGAAAAAAGAGGCAGCAAGCAGAAGGGAACGCCCGATTGCTGAAATACTCAGAATTCCTTTTGCAGCAGATCCTCACACAAGCAGAAGGGAACCCCCAATTGCCGGAATACTCTGAATTCCTTTTTGCAGCAGATCCTCACGAATCATCTCCAAGCGCTCTGATACCATGTTAAGAAGTATATAATGGAAAACAGAGACTGCAAGAGGAGGAAAGAACAGATAAGACAGTAATTACGTGGTTCGGCTTGAAGCCTACATCCACGAGAGAAAGGGGGAATTCTTCTTCATTCTATTTTTCACACACTTTACAGCATGGGTACACCCCATTATGTAGATTCCACTTATCATATTTAGATAGAAACAAACTTTGAGGAATTAATAAGAATCTTCAGTTGCTGCCGATAGAGATGATCCTTCATCCCGATGATCTTGGTGGACGATTTGATAAGATACGAGATTTCCGCCTCATCTCTTTGTAACTAACAGTAAGAACCTCTTTCTCTCTTGATTTCATTTCCATAATCAATAATGTTTTTGCTGAAGTCGCATGACTTGTGGCAGGCCGTTTCCTAATGTCTTCATTAATGTCTTCATGGCTTCTGGTAGATTGATTTCCATGGTATCCTTTGATAAAAACATCCTTAAGGAATCCCTTGAAGGCAGGAATCGACTAATCAGTAGATATCCAGACTTGCAAAATGTGGCCTTGAAGATTGTTATTGTTGAAGACAATATTCACCAACAGATTATAGACAGGCTTATTTTCCCAATGCGCTGAGCCAGCTATAGATTAACTCTCAACTGGGGTTTCTATTTTTTGTGTTTCGTAAACTCTTTCTTTCTTTTTGTCCCAACAATTCTGCTGCCCTAGTTGAGTCTGTGATTTTGTTGTACAACTCAATCTTTTGCTCAAAAAAGGTTTGGGAGATCTGATCTCATCGCAGGCTTGCATTGTTATAATTTGACCCCAGATTTATTTATCTCCGTTATTTCTTTTAATGACGTGACATCCAGCGCCAGTAATCTTGTTCTTTTTTAATTTAGTGGCATTCCTTTTTTTGTTTTAGCAAAGCCAGAAAGTAGGTTCGGCATGGGAATTTGCATACTATTTTGACGGCACCCTTATGAATAGAACACGGCGGAGAGAGAGAGAGAGAGAGAGAGGGATTGGCTTCAAAGCCAAAGTTTAATATATATAAAAGAAAAAAGAAAACTAATTACGTTTACAGTTTATAAGAGATAGCGAAACTGAAACTTAACAGTTTAACAAAAATTCAGACAATGCTACTTCCTCAATGATCGGATGGGTGAGATAGGTCTACAGTCTCAGTATTGAACAGAAGATCCGAGTCTGTGCATTTGGGCATGTATGTTGGTGGCGGTAACATGCTCGTCTCATTTGTTGGCCCATCCTTCACTATAAACAGTGTTCATTCCCCATGTTAAATGTCGCTCGAAGTGGCAATGCAGAAGCCAAACACCTACGCACAGAAATTAAGAAATATATAAGGAAACACAATCAATCTAACCACAGATCAATCCAACATCTAGATCTCAGAAAACAAGAACTAACTATAAAGCAACATCAAACTCTTCTGTTCGATATGCTAACAAATGCATGGTTGATCAGACGGAAACCAAAAAGAAAGAAAGAAAGAAGCATAGCAGCAGTAGGCACCTGGGTTATTTGCTTTAAACCTTACAGCTGCCCATCCCAAGAAAGGAACTGAAACCGTGTTCTCCAGCGGAGGATCAACTAAATTGTAGTTCAAAGGGTCCTTGTCAGGATCAAAGTTTCCAAAACCCCGCCCTACCACATAGAAATCATACCCATGTAGATGCATGGGATGATTATCTGCATTTAGAAGGTTGGTGCCTTGAAAAACAAGCTCAACGGTTGAATTATAGTCCAACACCTTTGCTCTTGTCCCGGATTCAGGATACATGAGCTCATCCGGGTAGTCATCGGATGTAAAATTGAACAGATAAGGAGGGAAGCTCGGAAAATCAGTTCTGTAAATGCCCTTCATGCTCCAATAATAGGCTTCCAAAATGTCAATCTTCGGGTTCGCAAACGAGATGTTATTCACACTCGAAACGAATCTTGTGCCGTTAAACCCCTTGCAGCTTGCATTGGGACAGTTCTCGAGATTCATGGAGACAGTGAACATAAGCTTGATGTCAACTTCCTGCGGAACGTCAACAGGATGATCCTCAGAAGCCAAACTTCTCTCCTGAGAAGCAAATTTGTAAGTGGCAGCAATGTCATTGTACAAGGGAAGATACGCCATTGAGGGCGAGGCATCTGAAGAATTGTGTCCTTCATATTCAACCAGTGCCGTGGTTGTGGTGTCGTCGGCGTAAGCTGTCTCACCACTTGCAACGTAAGCAGACGCTCCCATATAGTAAAGGCCTTTCGTCTGGTTGGCGTTCACGATAATGTCCATGGTCTGTCCCGGGCTGATTATGGCGTATTCGGTGTCGAAGGGCTTCAGATAGGATCCGTCCCTCCCCACAATGGTGAGAGTGTGGTTTGCTATGGCGAAGAAGAGCGCGTCGGACATTGCCCCATTGAGAAGGCGAATAAGGTAGGTTTTGCCTTGCTCAAATTTAAACCTGGTTATGTCTGCACAAGAAAGGAGAAGTTTTATAAGGTTAAAAAAAATTGAAATCTCTTAATTGGTTATACTTGTAGCAATGGATCTTCCAACATGGTGATTACCTGCTGCAGAACAATTGGAGAGTGCTCCCGGTTGGCCGTTTATGAGGTAAGCGTCAGATTTGTTAAAGTCTGCACCTGTGCTTTCTTTTGAAACATGTACATCACATCGAGTAACCACCATTCGCCTGGAATTGATTCGATAGATCACATGAAAATGGGCAAAGTTTTCCTGTCCTCAATGCTGCTCACGCATCGATGGAGGGAAGAAACAGACAGTTGAATATATAAAAAAAAATTAATTGTTGATGCCTTGACAAGGGCTAATTGTATTGGAAAGACTTTGCATCGATTTCCTGTCCATGCATAGTCATCTTTAATATGACTATATAGTAGGGGCGCTAGAAATTCATTCCTATATAATTAGGGACATTAATAAATAAGTAAAAGTAACTCATGGATGTACCTATGTATACCAGACCGATAGGTCAGGGACATAAACTGGCCCTTTAAAAATGGCTTTTAAAGAGTTTTTTCTTTTTTTTTTTTTTGAAATCTAACCTTACCAATATGATCTTAGGATTGGTTGATGTAAAATATATATTAAGTTGATGACTTTTTGAGTTTTAATTAAGTTTTAATGATAAGCAAAAATAAATGTCTCCCGTAGCATCAACATTTAGGTAATAGAAAAACTAACGTTTTTTATAAAAACAACTTGACTCAAAGCATGTTTTATATCAAAATAGGTTTTACAAATATATTATAATATTTATATTTTATTTAAAATAAATTTTTAGCAAAAAATAATAGGGTCTGGGTTCTATCATATATATATATATATATATATAGCTGGTGTAGGAGGTGATCCACATCAGCCCACACGTTCGGACATTAGGACAGTAGGTAGGAGGTTGAAGATTCTCTCTCTCTAAATGCATTTCATTATACTCGCAAGTTGTGTCATACGTACCTAAAGCCACAACATAATCCTGGTGTGGCGCCGGGAACGGATAGGTGGTTCCGACCGCCGGATAGATGACGACGGCGCCATGGACGGTGACGCGTGTCCAGTCGCTATGAGCATGATACCAGAGGGTGCCTTCTTCCGTGGTGAACTGTAAATGGTGCGTGAAGTTTTCCCCTGGCTTAATCCCACACATGGTGATATACTCTGGCCCATCGTGCCATGGATTCATCGGGTTCAACAGTCCATGCCTGAAGTTTAAGTTTCAAAGCCAGCAACACTTTAGTAGAAACAACAGCAATTAAGCTCCAGAATCGAAGTAAATTCATGCAAAAGCCAATCAGCACTTGATTCAGCGTCCATTGACGCTGCCTAACACTGCTTTTTTAAGGGGACCTTAATTTTACCATGAGTCTATTGCATATACTGCATATTGTATATCATTATCACAAAAAATGTGTTGGTTATTATACGGCGAAGAATTTCTCAGCAATAATATTGCAAAGTTGTATATCTCTAGAATAAAATGAAAAAATCTTGACTAATTTTTAAAAAATTTAAAACATTTAATAAATCTTGAAAATTATAAAAAATAAAAAATCATAAAAGATATGAAAAAATACAAAAAATGCCTATAATATGCATACAATATGTGTTTTTTTTACTTTTTTTTAAAAGACGTGATTTGTATGGGTATTATATGGTTGACTATGTTTTGGGTTATTATATGTGTCTTTTTCCAATAAGACATGTTTTTTGAGGCAGTGTATATATATATATATAAAAGGAGAGAGAGAAGGGGGAGATCAGCATCTGATTATAAATTGAACTACTTAAAATTAGATGTATCCAATGTCCATATTTTAAGGAGTCATCATTCGGTTTTGTTATGTATGTACATATATGACACCTTTTGCATTAATTTGCTTGGCGTTTGATTGGCATTACCAAAACCTTTTTGCAAGTGGTAGAGACTAATGAATGCAGCGTACCAGTGGATGGTGAGGGGATAGGGCGCATTGTTGATTACATTGACCAGCAACTTGTCACCTTTGTTGAGATACAAAGTTGGTCCTGGAAACTGGCCGTTAACTGTTAAGATGTCCTTAGTTTCGCACAGCCTTGTGTATGGTGTTGGGGCGACCTGAGAAAGGGAAGTACAGAAAGCACCACAACGTTAATTGATTAATTAATGCACAAATAATAATACAGAATAATATTATAAAGAAGCCGAGTGGTACTAGCTGAGGTTGATAGTTTGGACTAGGCTTGGCCGGACCTGCGGACCGTAAATCGTGGCTCCGCCCCTGCTTGGCCCATTACGGTTGCAACGGATGCCTTATAAACTGAGAATGCTGTCTAATGAAAAAGATAACATGATGGGGAGAGGTACGTCGCTTACCACGAACTCATGGTAATGAATCTTGGACAAGGCGTGCAGTGGGAAGGAGCAAGCGAAAAGGCAGGCGAGAATCTGCAGAAGCATGAGGACCTTGTGAGGATTCATGTCGGGTGCTCGCAAAGGCGGACTGCAGGGCAAACGAGTGACCCTTTCTTTTATGTACATATGTATCAGAGGGTATCTCACCTCATTAGATTAAAAGATTGTTTCGTAACTTATTTAGGTGGCCTTGCTCCACTTATCTGTTAGGCTTTGAAGTTCTTCTACCTTTCCATCCCATGATGACTTTTAGGTGAGACTACTTCCGCAGTTTGAGTGCTGGTCGCTGTCTCTTTCCCATTGTTAGCGCCGTGTGCATGAAGGGGATCGCTTTGAATGCACTTGTTTTTGGTGTCAGTCAAGAAAAATGAAAAAAGAAGTTATGTCAATGGTGTTTTGCTTTCAAGTTGAACTATGTCAAGATCTTTTATTAACGTCTTAAAACTGATTGGCAACTTTAGAAGGAACAAGAAAAGGTACTCATAGTAACTACCAATCCATTTATACTCAGTTCTACGAGGAATTTATCCATTTATAAATCAGCATTACACTAATATGACGCACAACTAATCACAATTTTTTTTAAGTAAATTAATCATACATTGCAACTGAGACGTGATAGGAGGGAGCAGGGGGCCAGTGGGGGCCATGGCCCAACCTCAAAATTTAAAAGAAAGAAAAAAAAACATGTGAATTTTAAAAAATTATATTTTCAGTCATTCAAATTTTGAAACTATAATTTAGTCCTCATAAAAAATTCTTAACAACCCCTTGTCATGATTTGAATGTTTCGCCTAATGATACACATGCCATATAAGCACTTGAAAAATATTTTACAAGTTAAAACCCTCAACTTAGAAATATGCAATGCTAATGTGTTGTTGGGGGGAGATTTAAAAACTGACACCGAAAAGAATGTCGATCTTGCACAAGAAAAACAAAAAGAAACAAAGAAAAAATACTTTAATGATATGCTCTGATAACAGTAGGTTGAGCAGAGGGATTTTTTGTGAACCACGCATTCCCACAACGGGACGTGTTCAAGTAGCTGGCAAGATCAGAACGGCGTGGCACGGCGGTTGATGCCACCAAACATGGCAAATTGGTCCCCATATTAATCTCCTACTGTTGAAAGGTAGACAGCATGGAAGTCCGACGTGCCGGACAGTTTGTTTTTTAATAAGAATGGTAGCTGGAATCTGCCATTGTCCTCAGTCCTGACATCAAAACGAAATACATTAACATTTGCTCTTATATATATATATACACACACTAGACTCACTCGACCATTCAACAAGAAACATATGGATAATTGAAAGAAAACAATAAGAAAAAAGTATAAACTAATATTTATATGATAAAAATACTCTTTGTTTTTCTTAACCGCCATCATTTTGAATTGAATGACCCTAATTAAATGGTTCTATAACTCTAAAAATTCAAAATCACCATTTGATTTTGTTATAAGAATGTTCTTACTCGTATAAAACAAACACTTTTCATTATTCCTTTGGTTTTAGGTTTTACTTGGGTTAAAGGACTGGTGATTAATGGGGGACATGTGTAAGACATATAGGAAAAAAAAAAAAAAAGAAGTCTGCTAAAAAAAAAAAAAGTGCCAAAAGCAATTTCTTCCAAATGCTGTCCGGTGAAGCTGTGAGCAGCGACCAAATTTCTTGGACAGGAGGGCTAGAAATTAAGGTGTTGGGGCTTGAATTCTTGGCATTAAAATGCAAGCTCGTGCTGCGGTGGGGTGGAAATAAAATTCCAGATTCTAGAAAGTGCTCGTGCGTGATGGGCTGGAACAAATTTTTCTTGTACTTTACTTCCATGTTTGATGCCATGGAAGTTTAATTACATGATCTTTTCTTTTTTTCCCCCTTCTGGACAGTTGGTGAATGTCCCTGTTTGTTAGTGGTAGAACCAGTAGTTCGTCTTCCCACTGAGCATTACACATGGCATTTGCTTATGAAGAACCATGAAGGCCACGGTTATTAATTTCCTTTGTATGCAACAGTTGTATACACATGTTATAAATATCCTCTTTCACTATAGAAAAAAATGGGTTTCTAACATAAAGTGAGATCAGAAAGATCAACTGACCCAGTGGAACTTCAATTTTCACATATACGTATGGCAAACCGATCCTTTAAAAAAAAAAAGAGAGATAAACACAGCATTACTTCACATGCAACCACTCTTTTCAATTTTCACATGATTGAAAGATCACGACAGTTGGTGCTACCCTACCGGGGGCCTTTGATTCTTTGGAGTTGAAATTTATAAAAACCACGTGGCATGTTCCATGCTGATCCACAGTAAAATCTATGGTTATCTTTAAGTCAAATGTACATTCAAAATGTTTATTTTACAGCTGGCAGGGCGGCACCGCGGCGGGCGCCAGGTGCTTCTTCTTCTTCTTCTTGAATGATTGAATGAATCATTTCTTCTTGAATGGTGTTGGGTTTCATTTGTTTCCCCCTTTTTCAATGCTTTTGCCTCATGCCTCTTATGTCTCTTGGTCTGATTTTTGTGCTAAAGAACAGAAGAAGCGTCCGGATCTCACTTGCGCAGTTGGTGCCACGGTGGTCGCTTTGTCCCGGACTGGCGCTGGCGGACTCTCGGCTACGCCTCTACGGTAACTAGTTACTACGGTTTATCTTCTCCCTCATTTTTTTGTTTTTTTGGTTTGTTACTTTTGTCTTTTATGTTATATTTTGTTAGGTTGTTTTCATAAAATACTGATTGTTCTTGGTTTAATTCGGGCAATTTAATCAGTTTTTGCTTTCACTAGATGGAAAATTCCAGCATTCTTGTTTATATATGTGGAAATTTGATGGTTTATATATGAGTAAAATATAAGATGGGGTCACATGCCACAAGATTTCTTTTCCTGTCAAAAAAGACCATGACCATCTCTTCTTGGAAAAAAGATTTTTTTGTCATTGTGCATCACATGCCACAAGATTGAGAGTGTAGGAGCCAATCAGTCAAATTTTCCTCCTTGTTGAGCACATGGGTGGGATCAAGAACAAGGACCTGTGGTCTGGTGTTGTCAATCTTTTGATGAGCATCGTGTGGCTGGGGATTTGCACCATATCTTGATAAATGACCAATTAAATGCTACAGTGCAGACCTTGAAAAGGACACAACGTGTAGCTTCCTTTAACTCTTTTTTGAGCCCATGATGATGAGAGTGAGTCCCCACTTGGATTCAAAGAGTCTACCTCTTAAAATTGCAGGGCATGTATTCATGGGTCCCTTTCCATGGAGATCTCACCCTTCAGCAAAATAAAAAATAGTACATTCAATTTCTTATTTCTTGTTTTCTCATGTGCAAATATCTGAAATCTCAATATTTCATAATCCACAAATGGGCATGCTTGTTGTAGACTATCATGGTCACATATCTTGTTCTCTGCAACATCTTGAATGGAGAAAATTTTCACAACATTTAAAATCTCATTCCACTATGCGAATGCACCATTCCACTTTGGTCGGGACTCAAGAAAAGGCCTAGTTTTGATGGAAACTGAAAACTTAAATGCACCATTCCACTGGGAGATGATAATTCTTGTTTATGTGTGAGTAAAATATAAGAAACTGAAAACTTTTTAATGATAGTTAATATGTCCTAGTTTTGATGGTTTGATGATGTCTTAACATTCAGCATAGTGGAATGATTGAATACTTACACAGAATCATTGCTGCTTTGTAATTATGAGTCCATTGTTGATTCAAACGAAGACCAACTTTTACGTGTTTTGTTTTAGTAATGAACATGACAATTGATTAACAAAGGAGGGCAAAGTCGAAGACTTTCATGAGAAGTTCCCCAAGATATTAAACATATTAAGGTATATTTAAGTTGCTAATATGATACATGTTTTTTACGTGTTTTAGTAGAAGATATTTGTTTAGGACAGGAGATAACTGAGACAGGCCAAAAGCCTGCAAATATGATGTATGTGTTTTTACATGATACATGCTTTAGTAGAAGATATTTGTTTATGACAAGAGATAACTGAGACAGACCAAAAGCCTGCAAATATGATGTATGTTTTTTTACATGCTTTAGTAGAAGATATTTGGTCAGGACCTTGGAATCATTTGCATAGCCAATTAGGTTTGGTAGCAAGCACGGAAGTTGATCTCATCTACATGATAGTGGTTAGAGTGAA
>JAANDH010000505.1:8452-44053 GCA_011799765.1 Nymphaea thermarum
GAGAAAAACAAATTTCCTAGTTAATACCTGCGGATAACCTTGCTGATAGAACCTGTACTACAAGCTTTTGCAGTTTGAAGTTTATCATCTGTTACCTCAATGCACACTGCACTTTTCACTTCATTTATTCTTTTACCATTACAATGATCAACCGTGGTCTATGTCTGCGCGATAGAAAGTTGATTTTCAATATCGTGCATAAAAGAGAAATCTATATTTGTCTTATTCCGATTGCTATTCACAGAAATAATAATGTTTTGTAGCAGCCTTATGAGTTCCTGCATTGTGCTCAGCTTGTGCAAACTGAACACTTGACTGAACCTATGCTCAGCACAGGGCTATTTCAGAGATCAGTGAACAAAAAGGGTAAAATATTTTGAACTATGATGTCTTTAAAAATTCAAACAATATTCTCAATTGCATCTGTAAAATGTACACAACTTTAAAAAGCCTGTATACAGTCTATGTGACACGGGTACGTCTAATTTGCCCAGGTACCCCCATGTCAGTATGTGGGTACAGCGACACGGGTATGTGGGTACGGCTGCATTTTAAGACATTTAAAATTACATTTTCAAACTGAATTTTTTCTCTAATTTTGATTTTTCACTTCTTTTATATTTCCCTTCCACTATGATTCTAAATTTTCCTCCCATTTTTCTTTAATTTTGAGAATTTTTGTGGATTATAAGTCTATTAATGTTTTTTTTTCATTTTATCGTTTCTTAGAATATAAAATTTGCCGTACCCGCATACCCACAATTTTCAAAATTGCCATGTTCAAACCTGTACCCATGTGACATAGCCTACGGTGAAAAGAACAGTGAAAGACATCCTAGAACTTATGGAGATGATAAAGAATGGTATCAAAAGAAAGTTAAGAACGAGAGGAAGAGGCTTTATTAAAAACAGAGTAAAAACGACGGGTTAAAACTTAAAACTCTTATTTGGTTGGAGAAGAAAATAAAAACAAACACTGAAGTGAAAGATAAGTAAAAGCAGATGGAATTGAAAAACCCGTCACATACCTTGTTGTAAGGTTGTTGCAGGTCTTTGGAGTCTGGAGAGCTGTAAACCTGCAACCTGTTGCTGTAATTAGTCACTTCTAACGAGAGGTTGGAGCAGTTTGCGAGAGCCTGTCGCAGGTGGGGGAGGAGGAACAAGAGGGATCATCCTTTTTGGCGGGATTAGAGTCCTAGAAGCACAAGGCTTTTAAAGATGGGTCAGTTTGGATCTGAACTGGATCAGATCCAGGTGTACCTGGTAAGAAAGAGCACCAGTGTCCATCTACTGTCGTACCTCTAGAAGTACATCAGCCTAAAACAGATAGCCATTTGACATATATGACTTGGTTAAATTAACCTGTGGCTTAGTTGACTCAAAACTTCGGCTGGCTTATCCAAACCGTCTCATGAGTTGGCAGAGCCAACATGGTTACCTGTATCAATTTTTGAATCCTTAGACTTGCATAGACTACTAAAATAGTATATCTTGATTGTCGATTGACCCAAAGTCTCAAATACTTACATGTGATAGAAAAGAAAAGTAATCTATTATGAACTGGAGAATTAAAGTAGGAAACTGAAAGTCCAAATGCCACAGATAATACCCAATCCACCATGTTAGAACTGTCTGGTCACTTTGGTACATCTTCAACAGCTTTTGTCGACGTCAAACAGCTATTGCATTGATCTCTGATGTATATGATTTTTCTGGCTTGTGTTATCTTTCATAATTGTTAGTTTCAAGTGCCATGTATATACTATTTATCATGACACAAGTTAACTTAATTTAATCTTTTTCCCTGAAAGTCCTTTTCTTTGAAATATGCAGGGACAAGCTGGGAAAATGTCTGCCAGTGATCCAAATTCTGCTATATATGTCACTGATTCTTCAAAAATCATAAAAAACAAGGTTTGGTTCAATGTCATTATGCTCTTATGTTTCAGAGATGTTTATGTGATCCATTCAGCTACTAAAATGGGCTAGACATCTTACATTTATCTACACTTTTACATTAGTTCTGATGGCTTCTTTGTTTGGGTGAGGTATTGGTGTCAACACGGGTACCACGGGGTATGGGTACAGTATGCCCTTGGACACTAAACATGGTCAACCCAATGTCGGGTGTGGTCAATGCACCAATGGCTGTATCCATCCTTTTTTGGAAGTCCAATTTGTCTACTAAATAAGTTTTCTTTAAACCCTCATGTATGTAAAATGGAAATGAGGAGCCCTTAATAGACACTAGAGGGCTGTTCATGTTCTCTGTGGTCTAAATCCACCTATTCAGCATGATTTTGCTGTGACCGGCAATTTTTCGATGACTTTTCTAGCAACTTAGTTTTCTTTAATAGGACTTTCTGTATTGTTTTGTTTGCTTAAAATATTAGTTTTGCCAGTGTTGTACATATAGTACAATACGGGGCTGTATCGTACGATACGTATCGTTGTGTTTCAAAAATGCGATATGATACAACACTTGTATCGTAAACAGGTGGTGTATCCTGCTGCATCACATGTATCATATGATACAGTTATGATACAATTACGATATAGTTAGGATACGTAACGATACAGTTAAGATACAATTACGTTACATTACGATATAGTTACAATATGTTGATTTTTTATGATTTTTTCGAAATTTTTTCTATTTTAAAAAAATACGATACAGTTACGATATGTTATGATATTTTACGATGCAATGTATCTTAAAGCCAGACCACTATGGCTTACGATACGCTTTTTACAACATTGATTTTTTGCTCATATATGCAGATGTGTGTGTGTGTACAGCCGTGTGCCCGTACCCAATTTTTTTTAAAGTGGCTGCATCAGCACCCACACTGTGCCACACCTATGTGACATAGGTTTTGGCTTATCTTTGCTTGTCTTTTAAATGTGTTTTCTACTAGAGAGGTATATTTGACTGTTTCATGATTTCATCACATGCTGATGTTTCCTTTCATTTTTATTGGTGTTGGTTTTTTGAAATTTTCCTTTGTAATTAGGCAGTTATAGCTCTCTTGGTTTTTGGATTGTTCAAAAAATGTGTGGCCTAGTTCACTAGTAGTCCATAAGCCTTATGGCGCTCTTGCTTTCCTTTGTGATTGCATCTCATGTTTGCCAAGCCACTTTCACATATGAGGTGTTTTAAGCACTGATTTGACTGTCAGGGTTACAAATTGTTCTATCATTGTTTCAGAGGTTCTTTTTTTTCCCTTTTTTCTTTGTTGCTGCACTAAATATGATCAAAGTTCAATTTTAGTGTGTTTAGCTACTCTGCTTCCAACTGTTTGTAGCCCTATTTGGTGCAAAGATATCAGTTTTATATTTCTGCAATGCTAATCTGGGTGCTTCCAACTGTTAAAAACACGAAAAATATGCCAAACTGAGGATGTATGCAAAAAACTCATTTATAAGGTCAGTGGCTTAAGTATGATGATCTTTGACACCCAAAGGCACAAGCCGGTATATATCGAGCCTTGCTTTGGTCTTCGGTTTGATGGTTGTACATGCTAAAAATTCAGTACATTCCATTTTGTTTCCCATCCATTAAGGTTAGTGCATTGATCTCTACCAGAAGGCAGATTCTGAACAAGGAAGCTAGTACATGTTCCATCTTTACGATCACTTCCCACCTTTGATCTACAAAACTGCAAGTTTGGAGCGAATACTGTCTATGATGAACATAGAGGGAATGAATGTTCAGGTCCTTTCTAACAACCAGCGGTGGATCAAGTTTATGTGGCAGCTGATACGCAGTCAGAAACAGCATCAACTAGATGTCTACAATATACGACGCCTTAAACCCCAACTAAAATTTTGCTGTAGGAACCCCTCTAAGGAGTTAAGGATTGTTCTTCCTAATCCTATGCAATCCAATGTCTTGCTTCAATGGGACCCCCCTTTTTGTCGTTGGAACCTGTCTTCATTGCTTAGGACCCAATCCTAGGCGATGCTCAGTTCTTCTTGTACATTCCTTCCACTTGATTTTGTAATTTTGTTCATTGATCATAAATAATATGGTTTGGGGTCTATTCCCAAGCAGGATTGCATTGGAACATCCAAATATAAATATAGCCTTAGATTTCTCAAGGAAGCATGGTTGAAGCCTTTGTCCATCGCAACTGGACCATGATGAATGGTTCTACAGTCTCTGATTTGTGAAAAGATGATCAGGAATTGCACAACTTCAGTTGTCATTATATAGTTATGTTATATAATCGAAGAACAATGATTACCAACAAATGGTTAATAATAGTTATAATTAAAATGTATAAAGCAAATAGTATGATTGACCAAATTAAACAAATATTAATGCTTTTGAAAAATGAGTAAGCTGGTCAAAGTTGATTGAATTCAAAATTGAAATGCCCAAAGGCTATATCTGTTGATCATTCCACTGTGACAAAGAGAAGGCTCAAAAAGCAGAAAATTGTAGAAAAATACAAGAGAAAAATAAAAAGTTACAAAAGAGAAAAGAAAGCAGGTAACTCCTATGTGTGTGTGTGTAATCTCGTATGATCTACAATAACTGAACATATAGGCAGTTGATATCATATATGTATAGCAATTGTATTATATATATATATGTGTTATATATATGCTCATTTCATAACCTTTTGCAATATAAAGTCTGTTTAGCCTATGGTTATTGGACCTGCTAACCTTTATTGTAGTATTGAAACTCACTGATGCTTAATGTTGTACATCATTTAGAACATGTTTAGTTCTCCAAAGCTATGGAATGCAGGACTTGCTTTAAAGCGCAACTATCCTATTTCTTTCATCTGAATACTTATTGAGTGAATAACATCTTAATTTTCATTATTTTCAACTGTGGCATTTTGAATGTGCTCCATAAAAATGTATTTATTATTGTACATGGCTGATGGAAAGTTGGTAATTTTGCATTTCCTGGTTTTGTATCGTATCCATGTACC
This sequence comes from Nymphaea thermarum, assembly GCA_011799765.1. Lineage (NCBI taxonomy): Eukaryota > Viridiplantae > Streptophyta > Magnoliopsida > Nymphaeales > Nymphaeaceae > Nymphaea > Nymphaea thermarum. The sequence continues at coordinate 13,402 of JAANDH010000505.1, forward strand.
GTTTTGCTTGTTGAAGTATCTCTTAGTCTTTGGAATCATGATCCATTGGAAGCATAGCTGGATTATGTACAGAGAGTTTCTCTTTGAGATATGCTCTTGCATATTGTCTTTATACGTCCTCCATTTTTTATTATAACTTTTCATATGAGTGTTGACAGCATATGATGCATTGCTTTTTTTTTTCTTAGGTAAACAAGTATGCCTTCTCAGGTGGACAAGATTCCATAGAGAACCATAGGAAATATGGAGCAAACCTTGAGGTAACTCTGGAGCCCTGTTAGCTTGTAGCTTGCAAGAGAGAGCGAGAGAGGAAACAAAAACTGCCTCACTAATTCAAAGAAAGATTAAAGTTGTAATAATTTTTTTTTAATAGATGTCATATGATGCCATGTGCATAATATCTATGTCACTTGACTGCGGGGTGTTGTTGCCGATGCAGGCGCGGGATGTGGCAATGCGGGTGTGGACATATATATATATATATATATATATATATATATATATATATATATATATATATATATATATATATATATATATATATATATATATATATAATTTCAACCAAAACTACATGACAGTGAATGAAAATAATTGGTAGCAATCAAGGATTAATCATTAAACTTTAGACTCATAAGGATACAATTACAAACCAAAAGGTTCAAAACAAGATCATGTCTTCATAATGCTTCATCTTCAATGTATTGATTATGCTCCATCTTCATTGGAATCAACATCATCTGCTGGAATTACAAGATCAATTAAATCCATATTAGCCATGTGCAAGTTTTGCGCTCCCTCAAAGTCGAATTCTTCTACATCCACATCCCAATGTTGAGATAATCCACAATTGCATTTTATGAACAAAATAACTACATACATGAAGATTAAGAAATATCAAATCATATATACAGTACTTATACTCTTTGTGCTTTCCTGAAAGTAGACGCAATTGGAGTGCACATAAACCAAGTCTTTTGCACGCTTGCTAGTGAGTTTGTTCCTTTTAATATTATGTAGGTGAACATATGTGCTCCAATTTTTTTTACAGCATGATGATGTAACAGGCTATTTTAGTAACCTCATTGCCAATTTTTGGAGTGTTGCCATTTCCAATCCATATGTCGACCACCAAGCAGAAGGACTTAGATCTTCATCTTCTCTTGCTAATTCCACATACTTAGAATCAAATCTTCTTGCATTGAACTTTGAATATTTATAATTAGCTTGTTTTCTAATGTAGGGATCAATATAAAGTCTTTTCATACATGATATTCTATTCTTTGATATCTCATGATCGAGGGACACGTTCAGGAGTTCCTTGCAGCCATTTTCTACTAGAATATTTAGGATTCAAAGAATGAGCCATGCAATCAAGAGGAGTATTACTTTTATCTCATCTTTCTACTAATATACGATGTATGCGATCAAAGAACTCTGAATTATTAACCATTTTTTCATGCTTAAAAGTTGCATATTTAATTTGCTCAATCATGTTATCTCACATCTCATAAACTTTCTGAAGCATAGGCTGATCCTTATCTACTTCTATTAGCATGCACCAAATTGGCTTTGTAAACTCCAAAAAATATGTCGAATTAGCCCATCATGTATCCTCTGTAAACTGAACCTCAACTTGAGAAAAGGAACACTTTAAGCAGTGTTATCCGTATCGTACGATACGGACGCGTATCGTACGATACGTATCGTCTGTATCAACATAAACGATACGACACACATTAAATAAACGATACGCGTGCGTATCGCACGTGTATCGTCCGTATCGTGCGATACGGGGGCCGTATCGTACGATACGGGCGATACACCCCCGTATCGTACGATACGGGAGAAGATACANCATTTTTCTTAATTTCTGATTTTTTTGTTCATTTTTTCAGATTTTTTCAGATTTTTCTCTATTTTTTCAGATTTTTAAATATTTTTTAAAATTAAAAAATTAATTTTACGATACGCTACGCTACGTTTGCGATACGTTACGATACAGCGTATAGGTCGGCCCGACCGATACGCGATACGCTACGCCTTTTATAACATTGACTTTAAGAGTTCACTCTTAAAGATATCAGCTACTATAAGAAGTCACAAGAGAAAACCTCAAAATAGAGGTGCAACACTTTTAATTAACCTTCAATAGAATACAAAACCAGGCCCCAAAGTTTACTCAAACCCGCACCTACGTCGCGTCAATGTGGGTGCAGGCGTCTAAATGACACACTCAGGTGACGTAGCATAACATGTTTAGTGACCTTCACGGCCATATAAAATGCTCAAAGTTGAACAATTGGGAAAAGGTTGATGGTTTTTTTATAATATTATGATGCCAATTTTCTGAATTGACAAGGTGCCCTTAATCAAGTAGTATGGGAGTCTTGCACTTCACATGAGTTTTTTAGTAGTCTTTCTGTAGGGTTTCCATGAACCTTTATTCACTCATAGTTTTCTGGACAAACTTTATGTGCTCAAACATCATATATAATTCAAGATAAGTGCAAGAATCATCATTCTTTACTGTCGCAACGATCTTACCACTTTGACAGTTGAGAGTATGCCTTGTCTTGTTCTCTCTTTGAGGTTTGTTTTCTGCTGACCATTGCAAGAATTCACAAAGCATTCTTAGGATATCTATTTTAACATAATGGTTTTGGTTATCCTTTAGGTGGATATACCAATCAAGTACCTGGGATTTTTTCTTGATGATGATGCTGAGTTGGAAAGCATAAGGAGGGTAAGATCATCTAGATGATTTTGTTTGTTTGTCCTTTATTCCATCCTATTTATTTTGATTTCTAGTATCTAGCTATTTGAACTTTTGGTCAGACTGGGCCCACTATTACCTAATGTAGTTCTGCATTTTCATTTCCCTTTAGCATTTGAGATTTCAACTTGTTGCAGGAATATGAAGCCGGCAGGATGCTAACTGGTGAGGTCAAGAAACGTCTCATTGAGGTTTTGTCTGAGCTGGTTGAAAGACACCAAAGAGCACGTTCTGCTGTTTCAGAAGAGGTAAATTGATATATTCTGCGTGCATATATTCCTGCTTCTGTTGTGTTAGAAGGTCGTCGGGTGTTACATGCTCATCTCCTTTCCTGCTATCTTCATTACTCCCAATTATCGTTTCCCAATAAATTCGGGGCTGATTTTACCATTGTATCTCTTTTGAAGGGATGAAATTTTGTAACGGTGGTGCAAAGATACAAAAGGCTGAAATTTTTTTCTTTGACTGTTGCAGATGGTTGATGCATTCATGGCAGTGAGACCTCTACCTAACATGTTTGCATAACTGGAGGGTTTGGAAAAGATATTTTATTGCCACGAGGGCTCGTACGAACGAAAACACAATGTTGAAGCCAGCGATGCTTAGCGTAGATAGAGACAAGCATATTTGTACGTTCCTTTTGTTAGAATCAAATCGTCTATTTCACAACAGCTTTTGAATCCATTCATTCACAGAAGTGTAATTGAAGAAACGAGTCTTTTGTCTTTTTTTTTTGGCGGGTGGGGCGCTTAAAACATCCAAAATTTTAGCCCGATGGTAGAATAAGCGCTTTTACCCGAAAAAGGTTTTTGTACATCACAAAACGGAACTAGTCATCCATTAACTGCATATACAAAGACCAAGTCTGGAAGTTGCTAGAATCTGGAAAAGAATATTTAAGTTTCATTCTGTTTCCCATGTCATCGTGCTCTAGCGTTTGCTTTCACCTTGGAGGTGCTATTTTCATTTTTGCGACCTAAAAGGATGAGTGATGAGGTGAGTAATAACCTTTCTTAGTATGAGAAGATGCAACAGAATTCCTGATTTATTACATCCAAAGTAGTATAACTTTGTTAGACGAAGAAATCAGAGAACGGAGTCGATTTCGATCCATTATAGAAATTAAGGCATAATTTCAATGAGAGAACACTATATTTCTATTTTTACCTAGCAATTTAAATACGCACTGTAAGAATCTCTTGGATGCATCTTCAAGGGAAGAATTTGTATATCATTTGCCAATTGTTAATTGCCTCAGGTTGCCCACCAAGTGATTCTGAACCTATTGTTTTGGGCATTATTGTTATATCCATACAATTTGACTCCTCAAATCAATTTTAGCAAGACCGAAGGGCCAAAATGTGTGCATGTGTTTGTGTATTGGGATCATATTGCATATAGTCATTGTACTCTGAGTTTTCATGCAGTTCATTGCATCTTATTTGCAATTTTATGTTAAAATTACTCATGAAGACTTAAAATCAGTTGCATAGAGTATGACTCGTACAAAAGTCATCGCTACATGACATCAAACAGATGGATACTTGCACTATGGATGGAAGAATAGTATATAATACTAAAGAATGAAAGGAAAAGGAAGAGACATGTTAGGAACATAGAAAGAAAGAAAGAAAGGAAAAGAAAGGAAGGGAAGGTGTGGTTGAAATAGGAGGAACAAAAAAGGTTGCTTTACAACCCGCAATGCCCTAAAATTTGTTGTTTTCATGTATTTGTTTCTCTCTTTATGAACTAGAAGCTTTATTATTAAATAATGGGCGGGCTTGATAGAAGGCTAATTTGTATCTTAAAAAATACAAAAAAGTCACTTGCAAATGATAAAATTTCAATTTAAAAAAAAATCACTGAACTTCAAAAAATTGCTTAAATTTTAAGTTTTGGCATAGGTTTTATATCACTTAATTAAAATCTAACGTCACGTGTTATATTTTTTTGAACAAATTCATGCTTTATCGTGAACTATGAATTTTCTTAAACAATATTATCAACATTTTCCTCCATTGACTAATAGAAAAGTAATAATAAAAGATTTTCATTATAGTTTGGTGTCCTTTCACTTCCAAATACAGATTCATCGGTCCAACACTGCATACGTATGCACTTGCACGTCGATAGCGAATGTTGGTCAATTGCCGCAATGGAAAGCTAAAAACTTCGCACAAACATAGAACGAGAACAAGAACAAGAAAGAAGTAGAATTTCAATTGAACGACAACAGAGTTATGCACTCTCCTATAAATGTGGCTTGAAATAAACTTGTCTAAAAGAGAAGTTCAAGTTAGAAGCAAAAGTGATGTTCCAAAACTAAATTTAATCGTAGCAATAGCAATTGCAGATAACTTCAGCTCCACATAGCATTTTAAGTAAGATTCCATTTTTCATAAAAGGACAATCAAAGAATGTCTAGATCCTTCATTTCATCATTAGTTAGATGAATATATGTTTTACTTTATTAGTTCCTGTTCAAGACCAATAGCTTCAGCATTGGAAGTAAATAATTCTTTGAATATGTAATAAGTTGGCTTGTCTCATATACAGCCGCTTACCTTCTCTAATTTCATTAGTAACATTTTCAAAAACATTTTTTGTTATCTCAACCTCTTTAAAATATTCATTTATGCTTCTCCTCCTTTTATATTTTAAGGATGAATTTATACTGAGCTCAACTTGATGTATTTCACAACCATTACAAATATTAAATAATAGTTTAAACGGTGCTTCATTTTAAGAAACCCTGTCATCAATATATTGAATTTTATCACCATCAGTCTCATTCATCGCCCTCTGGTCATTTCTTAGTTGCTTTATTACAGACAACTGAACTCACTAGCCTCTCATAATTTGAAGTAATTATAGTGATTCATTTCTTTGCCAGTAGGTTTGCTTGAAGTAAATTTTCACTATTTCATGCAGTTTTTAATATGGTCTCCACTACTTGCAAGCTTTTCCATTCACCTCTATCACAACATTTTCTTAAGTTGTGGCAGTAAAAAGATAATTTATCATTATTTATTATAGTAGTACATCAATAAGTGCATCATTTATATATATTGTCTATTAATTATCAGTTTTTCCTCCTTCCTTTGTGCATGTTTCTTTCTCATCAGTACAATCTAGACACAAAGCAAAACAAGTTTTTAAAATACGTGCATGATGAGAACAAAAACCACACATGGCTGACAAAAGTTCAAGTAATTCAATCCACATACAACTAAAATGATAAGTAATATAAAGGAAAAAAATAAGACAATATTGACATGTCTTACCTATATAGTTATTCAATTTGTTAAAGTTTGTAGATGATTGCATTACTACATAGGCAAACAAATGCTTTTATATGTAAATTCTCTGGCTCAAAAGTATTAATCTTCATTGACTTGAAAATAGCAATCCTTATTACGTTGATTATAAGTTGTGCACTTTCATTTTCAATAATACTTGCATCTAGACCAACACTCATGAGATAATTGCAGAGCACACAACAGGATAAGATGATTTTTAATTATCCATCATAAGTGTAGAATGACTATGCTAAACTAGCTATAGTTTGATGTTTTGTGAGTCACCAAAAGATCTCTCCATCACAATGCCCAAAAAAAAGTCCATTAAAATTAACTTTCATTGGTTTAGGTTGCATTTGGGTGACACCTATAAACCAGGTTTTGGAGCCGAAACTTCATTTTGGCTCCAAAAATCTGTTTTTGGTGGCTAGACAGCGAAACTGGGTTTCGTCGCATAAAACCAGGTTGAAACCAGGTTTTGGAATACTTGCCGTCCCCTGCCTTTTTCATATCAAAACAAGGTTCTCGATGAGCAGGAGCGTCTAGTGGTGGTGTTTTGTCCAACGGCATGGGTATTCTGTCCAATGGCGTGGGCTTAAAGCTTCGGGTGTTGCTCTGTAGCAGCATGGGCAGAAACTGGTGCATCTCCTTGCGATCAGCAAGGGAGAACCGTTGGGCGTTTGATTAGATGTTCATTTGCAGTTCGTGAATCAATTGCTGCTATTTATACTGATCAGCCCTTCATTGTGAAGCCATTGCAAGGGATTGAAGCAGAAACAAAGGTGTTTGTTGTAGGTAATACTTCAATCCCCCTTTCCTATGGTAGATAGGAATGTCGTTCTACAACTTATTTCAATCCCCCTATCTCCACACAGTAGCATGATATTGCTGGTGGGTCTGATGCCTCCATATCGTATTCATGTTCTTTTGCTTTACATTGTCATGTCTTCTCTGTTTTACGTATTTCAGTGCCTTTTATGATAGGCCCTCGCTATAGTTCCACAATGATGTTGTATGTTTAGTGTTTACCTTGTGTGTCATCCTTCTTTCTTGTGTAGGAAAACCAATTTTGTAACTTTTTTTTCTCTGCGATATGGGCAGAAGAGTGCATAATTGAACTGCCTATTAAAGAAATTGAACTAGGTCATTCCTTAAGTTAGAGACATGCATAATCTGAAGCTTTGAGTAGAAAATAGTCTCTTCAACTTTTAAATCTTCATGAATATCAACTTTTTATGGGTTCATTGTTTGGAAGGTTATCATACCTATTCATTTGGATGTAGTTCAATATTCTAACCTTTTTGGCTTTGTAAGTGAAACAAGATTATGTTGAGATGTTGTGGAACATGTCAAAGTAACTGGGCTGTTTTGAAACCTATAGAGACATTTCAGTCTATATTTGACATAAGATGTTTTAAAATTCTATAAAGGGAAATGTTCTTTTAATAATGCAAGTGACCTTTTTGTTTTTCCTTTCCTTCTTGGCATTAAAAAGCTTGATTTTTTTTGTGGAATGAATTTATTTTTCAAGTTTAGATAAAAGTGGACTAGCTAGAAATTCAATATCTTACCATCATGACCACTTTGTTCCATACCATAATCAGTGAACCACTTAAAAATAGTTATCTAGAATGAGAAGGTATCCTCAACTCTCTTTTTTTTTCTCTCTCTCTCTCTCTCTCTATATATATATATATATATATATATATATATATATATATATATATATATATATATATATATATATATATATATATATATATATATATATATATATATATAGAGAGAGAGAGAGAGAGAGAGAGAGAGAGAGAAATTGGGATAACAATATATATATATATAGTTATGGTTGGTCCATGATTGACTAGTTGAAGTCGTCTTCTATTTCAATTTAAATCAATCAACTCTAACTTGAGATGTCTTTTATTTGTATTCCTCCTTTCGATCAGAGTATGTCTGGAAAAGGTTCTAAAATATTGTTTTGGACAAAGCCCAGACTAGTAAGTTTTGTTGAAAACCCAGACTCTAATTCTTTAGTAATTTTATTTTTGATACATTATGTATTTCATTTATTATGATGAAGGCACAATGAATCAAGGCGAGAGTCAATCTCAGGAATAACAAATCAGACTAGTTAATGCTTGGCATTATGTGTGAGAATATGACTCGTGGAAACAAAACTAGTGGTGGGTTTGATGGGACAGGTCGGAATAAGATTGTGCACGAGGTCCATCTTAGAGCCAACATAAACTATGATAAAGAACAACTTAAGAACCGATTTGGATCCATGAAAAAATTGTACAATATTATATAAAATAAGACATGTTAAGCTAAAGTGGATTTGGCTGGGATCCAATTTCTAGATGCGTACATGTTGCTGATGAGGTGTGGAATGATTACTTACAAGTGATGATCAGTTCATTCTCATTCTTTAATAAACTCTTCATGCTACTTATGATGGCAATTAATTAAATTATATATTGCAATAGCGCCATCTTAATGCTAAAGATCACGGGACACAAGTTTCAAATGTATAGATGAAATGAATATTATTTGTTCAAATTCAATAGCTTGTGGCCTTGGATCAAGTGCAGTGCATGTAAATCAATGCATAAGCAAAGAAACACCTTACATACCTTTTGACTGATGAAGAGCACATCGCCTTTCAGAACACAACTCTAACCACTCCTACATCTGGTAGTTTGGGTCATCAAAGTTTGGGATCATCAAATCATAATGCAAATGTAGAAAATGTAGAAGAGAATGTGAAAGGATCTGTCTTTCATAGGCCAACTCAACGATAATGTAAAATAGATCGTCAAAGGTTAATGTAAAATAGATCTGATTTATTAGATTCTATTTGGCATTTTGCCTCTTCTAGGGTGAGAAATAAGAAGATGGTTGAATACCATGAACCAAAAGAAGCTCGACTAGCATTGCATGAATCAAATGTTGCACGTCGTGAAACATATTTTGTCACTGCATGTATAAATAAGGTAAATAAGGTTGTGAAGATTGAAGATAACAGTGAATTAATTATGCATGTTATCGATGCATTTAATGTCGAGACTTGTAGCATTCATGGCACTTCCTGAGCACCTTCGCAAGAGTTGGTTGCAGCATCTTAAGAAACAAAAATAAGGTATCATAAATTATCTATTTGATGTGATTGATGTTCATTTTCATACATTATTGTGTCGTCATTGGTGATAATCTGATTTATTTTATGTTATCTATATATTGCAATGTGCATGTTATTTACAGATGTATCTTACCATACGTGTTATTTACAAATGTATCTTATGTAATTTATAGAATATGAAAAGTTCAAGTACAACAACTAATCGTGATATCAAATACTTTACTAGTAAGACCAACAAATATTCTACTGAAGATGAGTACAAACAATGCACAGTTGAGAACATTGTAATCTGAGCGGCTTGTGAAACAACTATGAAATTTTTACATAAACTTCTTAAGCATGTTTCAAATTTTTCTAGGCATCCTAGGTTAATAGTATTCTTTCTTATAGTTGGTGTTGTTGCACATGCATTTTCATGGTAAGAGACTATGATCCAACTACACGATACAACGATATATCATTTTCCATCTAAGCAAAGCAGGGTCCAACGGAAGGAAGGGCAACCAATTATTTAGAATGCAAAGTGTGTGTGGAAGCAAGTAGGTAGGAATGGAAGCTGTGCTGTAAATGATACACTTTATGGTCACGAACAATTATCACGTGACTTATTTCGTATGGATGCACCAATTTTTTTTTATCTCTTACTCACTTGCTGAAAGACAAAGGTATATTACATGATACAAGAAATCTAACATATGAAGAATATTAGTGATTTTTATGATGGTTATTGGACAGAATAATTGAAACTATATTTTGTAAGACCCTTTTCAACATTCTAGTGAAAACATTTTCAAACACTTTCATAACATTTTAAAGGGAGTCCTACAATTAAGTCATGAGTCAAGGTACCTTTGTAACATTTATGATATACTATTGAAAAATTCTTTTCATGATGAATTTATTTTAACTTTTTACTTCAATGTGATGATTGTATTGGAGCAATAGATGGTACACACATTTCAATGATTGTTCCAATAGAAGATCAAGTTAGATGTAGAAATAGAAAAGGATTCATTTCACAGAATGTCATGTGTGCATGTGCGTACGATCTGTGGTTTACTTTTATTTATGTGGATGGAAAGGCTCTGCAGCTGATGCAAGAATATTAGCTGAACTTTTGGATAACCGAAGTTTGGGATTTCCTTCGATTCCAGAGGATAATATAATATCACCCCATGTTCGTAGGTCCTTTGAGTCTAACTTCTGCTTTGATAACATTTTTCCTACGTAGGTAAATATTACCTTGTTGACTCAAGCTATGCCAACGCTGTCAAATTTCATGCTCTGATATGTGGTTACTCTATATCATTTGAAAGAATTCACAAATAGGCGTTCATTTAAGAATGATGAAGAACAATATAATTTTAGACATTCATCACGTAGGAATGCAGTCGAATGTTGTTTCGGCATTCTAAAAGCTAGTTCCCAATTCTAAAGTTGCAAGTTCCATATCCTGTTGACACACAGAGATATAGTTATTGCAGCTTGTATGTTACATAATTATATTCGAATGAATAACATTGATGATTGGATATCAAGAGATTATGGAGAAAAATGGATTCTACCTCAAGCACATGAAGATCAAGCTCTGAGAGAGTGTCCAATCGGGCACATATCTCTACATGCACAACGTGATGCAGCCAAGGCATTTAGAAAATCAATTGCATGGGATGATTATGTTCATGAAAGAGATAGATATTAACTATCACGTTTTGTAGTAATTTGTTCTCCTTTTGCTTGTTCATTTTTCTCTTTTTACTTCAAATATTTTACTTCAATTTCATAATCCATTTTCATCATATTGATGCATCTGTATTTGTTGTAGAATGAAGGTCACATGAAGCATGAAAAGACACGAAGATAGTGTTTGAAGGAAGAGTTACTAGCACTCAACAAGCATAGAGCACAATCAAAATGCCAAGTGCTCAACCGTTAAACTAATTATTTGCTCCTCTTTGTTATGTTTTTCTATTTAATAAGGTGACATGTAACTTTATCAACTTACTGTGTGTGAATGTGATGTGGATTACATATCTATGATTATGCTTAAATTAGATGACCTTATTATGGTTAAGTACCATACTACCTAGTGTGCTTAAAGAGCTTGAAGTTAATAATCTCTTACTTTCATTCCATATGTTTCACACAAAGCTTGAATAGGTTTTGGTTATTGTAGAAATAAATCAAGATCCAAATCAATTTCTTTTTTCTTTTAAGAGTTAGCTAACTGAAAAAGAAAGCAACAAAGAGCATGAAGGTGTGGGTCCATAGCAAAAAAATAAAAGAAGAAAGAAGGAAGGGAAAGAAGACAAGAAAAAAGTAAGAAGAATGATGAAAAGGGTAACAAAGGTATAATTCTTTAGTTAGTAAGGTTTGTTTCATATCTTAGCCCAACTCTATGGTTTTCATCAACCTATTTCACATTTTTGAGGTTGATTCATGCTCGTCTTGTAAAATTGCCCACAACTGGAAGAACTATCAACCTTTGAATCTTTCATAGTTGAGGAGGAGGAGGGTTTAGGTAAGGTGCTCTTTTATGGGCTGGGGGTTATCCATTTCGTACCTATATAATTCTCCTCTAGTGCATTATGGGTTTCATACTTGCTTGATGGAGGTGGTTATGGCATAGTCTACAGGCTCAAAGGAAGCATGACAGAAAGATATTTGCTGTTAAATTTATGTTAAATGCTCTTTATTTGTTATTTTAGATTTCTAAGCTTGCAAGTTATGTGGAGTTGCATCTGAATCTATACGGGTTCTTTTTGATGAAGTATATGACTACTGAGAACTTTGGTTTATGCTACTTATGTGTGATTCCTTTTTCAATAGATGAACCTTTGAATGTTGTCTACTTATAGAACATGATTGCTTATTATTTACCATTTTGGTTGTGGCCTTTTTGTGGCTTCCTTGCTTATTCTTCACATGGCTTCACCTATTCAGTACAATTTCCATTTTTCCATTCATTTTTTTTTTCTCATTTTCCCAGGTCCTCATCCTAACGCCCACATGCATCATATCAACAATGAGTAAAGGCACTTGAAAGATTTAGGTGAGCATTGAGTGCATGCTATTTTCTCAATCAGCAATTTTTTTGTGTGCCAAGGCACACAAGTAGCAAAATTTGGTTTTGCATGTGAAGGAAATATTGTGGGGTTTTAATTTTTTTAATTTATTTATTAAATAATTCTTCTTTCCATCCTTGGGTTTCCATTGAATAGTGTAAATGCTCTTTTGTGGTTTACATGTTCTTATCCTTGTTCATTGGACAGTTGGATAGGAGGCACGAAGCTGCTTCAACATGTGTGGCCTTGAATTGCTATAAAATCACTTCTAAGTTTTATATGCTTGTTCAAAAATACATCCAAGTTTTATCAATAGCAAACACATCTTTGTTTTTTAATCTCGTTAGAAAATCAATTTGCGTTGGACCACTATAAAATCACATTTCTTTTCATAACTAGGTCAGTTTGCTCGTGGCCGTGGATCAACTGCCGCCCTTGCATTTTTTGGGTTCAATAGGTACAAATTTATTCACATCTAGGTTTATGCTCATTTATCATGATATGTGTCCTTGTTGTGTTCGTTATTTGTAGTTAAGACTTAAATACATTAAGCTGGAGATTATTTGTCCATATAAATGATGACTAGCATTCCCATTATGCAGAAAATTGGTGAAATTTATAAAGCTTATCAGAATCTTGAACAGGCAATTACATACCTAGAAAAATCTGCTTACCTATTCCAGAGTGAAGAAGTGCCAACTTCTACGATCTGTGGAAAACATCACTGTTGTTGAAGGCAACGAACAAATTGAAAGACATGGATGAGGAGGACGATCATCTTCTTGTGGCCATAGGGAAAAGGATGTTGCATGGAGCTGTTTGGAGGCAATCAATATTTCTCATGATTGTATAATTTTTATACCCAAATTTTAATTTTTGATCTCAAATTCAGGAAGAATGCTTTGTAACTTTAACTGTATAATGCTATTGGTTGTTGATACATATCGTTAGTAACTGTAGCTAATTGTATTCAGCTGAAAGTGTTTTTTAAAACCACAGTTAAAAACTAGGTTTTTGTCATCCAAACAAATATTAGGTATGAAAAGGAAAAACCTGGATTACAAAATCAGGTTTCCCTGGCCTCAAAAGGTTTTGAGGGCCTGTCATCCAAACAAGTCCTTAAATTTTTACATGATGCTAGATCTTAGTGACTGAAATCTAACACTTATTATGCTTAGGTTGAAATTAAAGTGATGCAAGCTGAAAATGGAAGGAGGCTATCTTTCATAGACTTTTTCCTATAATCTGGTTCATGAGAACCCTATCCAAGGCTTGAAGCCTGAAACGAACTCTGTAGATTTTGGTCCTAAAATCCTGCAATGGATTAGGAGGATTAGTACTACTAAAACCCTGAAATCAGACTAGTTATGTAACCATAACAATCTATCATAAATTAAAGAGACAAGAAATAGAGGGAGATCGAAAGGAAGTTAAATGAACTTATAGGAAATTAAATGAAGAAATTAATAGTATCGATCACAACTATCCCTTGATTGCCAAGTAATCTCATCTACTTGTAGAACAAATGAGAGAAAAAACCCAAATCGATTAGTTTCTCCAAAATGATAATTTTTTCTAAAAGATAACATAAATATGATTGACTTTTATCAAATGCATATTTACTGCTCATGTGTGACTGAGTATCATCAACTCCATCGAATACATTGAGTTGAAACAAAACCTGAATACAAATCTGTCAAAAGTACATTGTTTAAACTGTAAAACGAGATTTGTCTAGAGAAATCGGAAGTAGGAAATAAAAGGAAAACAAAGAAAAATACATAAACAAGGAAATATAAAGGGAACAAAGAAGGCAATGTTCAATAAAAATCTTCACCACATTAAAAAAGCCATATATCAACCCTTTGAAGTCGAAATATCCTGATTATTCAAGATTTGTTTTGATGAACATTCCCAAAATACAATAACATACATGAACTTCATTTTGGTTCTAGTGGGTTTTAGGTATCATGAATTGTAAAATTTCAAGAATCAGCAGCATCTTCTACTATAGTATCAAACTATTTTGTGTTGAACATTTAACAATATTGGATGTGATCGAACAAAAGTGAGTGTCCCTCATTCAGTTGAACACAAATATAATAAAAAACATGATTTAAGCATCTCATGAAGAGTTCAAACAAGTGAGTTGCAGAGAAACGAAGTGACAACGTCCCTTTGTTCAGAGTTCAAACAGTTGTAGAGATGAATCAATAATCTGTCATACCATACATAAGTTGCAGAGAAACGAAGTGACAGCAACAATGAAAGAGGAGCGATGAAGCTGGCATCCAAAACTGCCCAATGACCCTACAAGATGTTTAAAATCAGGTCACCAAAGGAGAAAGGATGGAAAATCCCATGATGAAGGAGTGAAGCAACTTGCCAGAACCTAAGGCACAAGGGTACACGTGATCTGCCCACATACCTATGTTGGTATGCCAGTACGATGACATGGGTCTTTGAGTACGGCTATATCTAAAATATAAAAATGCATTTTCAAACTTAATTTTTTTTCTTTAATCCTGATTATTCTCTTCTTTTGTTTCCCTTCTACTGAGATTTTATATTTTCCTCTCATTTTCCTTTAATTTGAGAAGTTTTATGGATACACACACACTATGTTGTACTCCGTACTCATATTTTCTAAAATCACCATACCCACACCCATACCCATACCTGTTTCATAGATATACCCATGTGCCTTAGCTGAAATGGTTTGAACTGTTAGCCTTGGTCAATTGAACAACACTAGCCACCAGAAGAGGAGTTGAGAAAGAAGATCAAATGCCTAAATATTGAAAGATTAGCATAGATGTTAGAAAAGTGAAATGACACCAGAAAACGAGCTACAAATGCTTGGGATGAACGACCACAACAATAAGCAAACACGGAGATTGACCGGAACAGTAAACTTTCATGGGAAAAATGAAGGAAGCCATAGAAAGTGAGCATGGCATAAGAATTTCACCACAGATGTTGATGTTGCTGTTGTATACCAAAATAGACTACGCGTTTTATACCGCAGAGTCAAGACATCACTAAATGTTATATATTTATATCAAAAGAGGACGCATCATGTGACCCAAAAGCTTTGGTGCAATGAAACACAGCTATACTACCAAACATCTCGCCTTTCGTGGCATAATGCTTTCTTTGCCACCGAAAGTGCATATTCCAGCATCACAGTAGGTTGTTTTCCTTATAGTACAAAGTCACCATTTTCTTGAAGGACTTCAGTGGGCTGGGCCTAACAATCATCTCTCGATCCCTTTTTCACCCGCATTCCCCAAGAACTCTCTCTCCTCTCTTCCCCACCCCTATCTGTTCCCTGTCTGTGCAACCATCGAAGCACCATCACCTACCCATCTCTGTAAAGACAATACTGGTGGTTATGATGGTAAATGCGATAATGGTGGTATTGATGGGAAACACTGGCCAAGATATTGGTGGTAATAATAAAAAAACGACAGCTGGCCAAGCAGTTACTAAGATAATCTACAACACCAACAAGAAATAAAGATGCAGCTGTCAAACAGGGAGGCACAACAACTAAACAAGGAAATAACAATTGTAAATTAAATATTGTTTCCTCTTGTAAAGATCAAAACAGTTCCTGTAATTCAAGAAATGATTTTGATGGTGATTGTAATTCTATTATAAATAAAAGGGAGATCCAGGCCTATTGTAATATAGAGCGATAGTTGCCCTTTCCGTGGATGTAGGTGTGAGTTTACACCGACCCACGTTATACCTGACAGTCATCTTCTTGAGTCTCTTTTTTGTTCATGGTATCAGAGAGAAATTAGCACATGACAGGGAACAATCATTCTCAAAGCTCAGCATCTACTCCAAGCAAACTTACCCATATAATCTGAATGTAGCCAACTTCGTGTCAATCATGCTCAATCAAACTAATTTTCGGCTATGGCAAACGTAGATGATGGGGCTCATTGAGCAACAGGATATGACTGGTTTTCCAGACTGAGAATATCAGTCACCAGCCAGTTTCTCATTGCCTCTGTTGGAAATGCAGTCACAAAACTTAATTCTGACTATCTCGCCTGGCAGAAGTCGGATCGACTACTTAGAGAATGGATATCTGGAACTCTTACTGAGGGATATCTTGTGCATCGTCATTGGACAAAAGACCGCCATGGAGGTATGGACCACCTTAACTCAGCATTCTAATAATAAGTCTAAGGAACGAGAAATGTTTTTTATGCAAAAACTTGAAATACATAAGAAAGGGAACTCGTCCATTGATGAATACATTGGAGTTTTAAAAAAATTTCTGACGAGCTCGCTGCCATTGGAAAGCCTATTGCAGACGAGACTAAAGTTTTTCGGCTTCTCACTGGTCTCGGAAGAGATTATGAATCCTTCCGAACAACCATATTGACAACCATGTTGAAACCACCGGCACCCTCATATCTTGAGGTAGTTGCACTTCTTCAAAATCATGAAACTATGAGGACGTTAGAAGGCAATCCCCTAGCACCCAAGTTGCTTTTATTAGTCACCACCAAACAAATCAAAGGAAAAAAGAAGGCAAAAATCAAAGCTTCAATTCCAAAGGACGTGGTTTTGTGCAAGCTAGTCAAGGTGGTTCATGGAACTCGGACAACAAAAATCGTTCATGGAACTCAAACAACAAAAAATAAAGATGGCAACCAGAACTGATCGGCTCAGGAAAATGGCATTATATGCCAAATATGCAGCAAGAAGAACCATAACTCTCAATTGTTGGGCCGTTGGCACATGTTTAATCAGGCGTTTCAGTCACAACAGGTCCCACAAGTATTAGACACCATGAAAACAACTGATAGTCAGGATCAACAATGGTTTCCCAACACCGGTGCCTCAGCTCATGTGAAATTTAATGCAGGTAATCTCAATTCTCTATTAAAATATTATAGGGCAAATAAAATAATGGTTAGAAATGGAGAAAAAATAGATATTACTCATGTTGAACAGGCTGCTATAGCAAATGGGCGACAAAAACTTGTTATTGATAATGTTTTAGTCATTCCCAAGATCAAGAAAAATCTTATCTTCGTCAGTCAATTAACATCTGATCTCCCTTATGTTTTTGAGTTTTTAAGTTATGAGTTTGCTGTGAAGGAAAAGACACCAAGAGTGGTAATTACAGGGAAGAGGCATGAAGATCTCAATGCAGTTGAAAATAAAGGAGAAGGCAACGACCAGATCCATCAAGCATATTTCTCTACAAAATTTCAAGCAGCGAATAAAGAAATATGGCACTAACGTCTAGGCCATATTCATCGAGAAGAAGTATATTTTCTTGCAAATAAAAATACTATTTGTGTGACAGGTTCCAGCTCCTTAAACACTATATGTTCTAGTTCTCACATGGCAAAAAATGTGTTGTCTCCCTTTTCTTAAACACTATATGCTGTAGTTCTCACATGGCAAAATATGTGTTGCCTCCCTTTCTTAGCAGTGGATGAACATTGTGACAATTTTCTTGACAAGGTTCACTGTGATCTATGGGGACCAGCCCTAGTTATTTCAATTGATAAATTCCGATTTTATGTTGTTTTTATTGACGAGGCCACATGGTTCACTTGGTTCTATCCCTTGCACCACAAATCAGAATTATACCAAGTGTTTACAATTTTTCATAAATAAGTTGAAAATCAGTTTGATAAAAAAATTAAGAAGTTTCAAACAGATGAAAGATGTGAATTTAACCGTCTTAAACTAGCTGCATATTTGCAAGAAAATGGAATACATCACCACAAGGCTTGTCCAAAGACGCCACCACAAAATCGAATGACAGAACGACACCACAGAACCATCATGGAACTTGGGTTGGCAATGATGTTCAATGCAAATATACCAGCTCACTACTAGGTTGCAACTTTTTCCACTACAGTTTGGCTTATTAATAAACTGCCCACACCAACATTGAAGATGAAGTGTCCTTTTGAACTTGTTTTTTGGAAAAAGTCCTTCTTACTCATGTTTAAAAACATTTGGGACTAGATGTTTTCCATATCTAAGAGATTACACTCTCAACAAACTTGAGTAGATGTCTCTACAATCGTGTTTTTGGGATATAGTAATACACATAAGGGATACAAGTGTTTGTATCCACCTACAGGAAAAATGTACATCTCCCGACACGTCTTTGATGAAAGTTTTTTTCCCTATAAACAGCCTAGAGCATTATTTTCTTCTATGTCAACCTATAAAGAAGGGGTTACCTATAGCGATTGCACTGAACTAGATCGTTGCCCAAATATTTCCAAAGATGAAAACAAGAAAGATTCATGTCAAGTGATCAACCACGGTGGTTTATTACACAATATTTCATCACAAGAGACACGTGTTAGAGAAGAAAATGTTCAGTCTTCAACAAAAAATGAGGCACAAAGTGATCATCATCAGCACGAAGAAAGACAGTCAAGCCAAGAAAGCCACATGAAGGAAGTCAGTCTATTACGAGCTCAAATGCTCACTCCATGGTAACTTGGGCTAAGGCTGGTATCTTTAAACCAAACCCTAAGTATTTTTTGGCATTAA
This sequence comes from Nymphaea thermarum, assembly GCA_011799765.1. NCBI lineage: Eukaryota > Viridiplantae > Streptophyta > Magnoliopsida > Nymphaeales > Nymphaeaceae > Nymphaea > Nymphaea thermarum. The sequence goes on from JAANDH010000505.1 coordinate 32,233, forward strand.
CGTTACCACTTGAACCTAAAACTATTAAGCAGGCTCTTAAAGATCCAGGTTGGATCGCTGCCATGAAGAAAGAGATGCATGCATTGGAACAATGCCACACTTGGACGTTGGTACCACACAAACCAGGTATGAATATCATTTCAACTTGGTGGGTGTTTAAAATAAAACTCAAGAGCGATGGAAATTTAGAGCGACTAAAGGCCAGGCATGTTGCTCATGGGTTCAATCAAGTGCATCGCATTGATTTTCTATAAACTTTTTCTTATAAAGCCCGCGACTATTAAAATTGTGCTAACTATTGCTTTATCTCACAAGTTAGACATTAGACAAATGGATGTGAAAAACGCCTTTTTATATGGTGATTTGAATCAAACTGTGTTTATTAAACAAGCACCAAGATTTATTGATGGCAAAAAACCAAGTTATGTATGCAAGTTGCATAAAGCCCTCCATGGCTTGAGTCAAGCTCCAAGAGCATGATATGATCATTTTGGCTCTTATCTTCTATCAAAATGCTTCTTTTCCAGCATCTCTGACTCTTCATTATTTACTTATAAAGAAGGACGTGGCATCATACTCCTACTCTTGTACGTTGATGATATAATCTTAACTAATAGCAATCCTATATTTCTCCAAGAATTCATTCAGGATATTAGTAAGGAGTTTTCTATGAAGGATTTGGTTTATCTCCATCACTTCCTTGGAATAGAGGTAATTAAAATTTCAGGTGGGCTCTTTCTTAATAAAAACAGTATGCCTATAGCTTGACGGAAAGAGCCACAATGACATCATGCAAACCGGCCGTCACTCCCTTGATTCAAAATTACAAAACTTCAGTTGATGATACTCCTTTTCCAGATCCTACACTTTTTTGGAGCTTGATTGGAGGATTACAATATATCACCTTTACATGGCCGGACATTTATTCCATTGTCAACTTCATTAGTCAATACATGCAAACACTCATGTAAGTCCTTTCCAACTAATTAAAAGGCTCATTCAGTATGTTAGTGGCTCCATTGATTCTTGATGTCATTTATATTCTCAAGAGCAAATTCAACTTCATGCTCCACTATTGGTTTTGTTACATTTCTTGGGACTAATCCTATCTCATGGACAACAAAGAAGCAACCCACAATGGCCAGATCTACCACCAAGCCTGAGTATAGCTCAATGACATTTGCCGCTGCTAAATTAACTTGGATTACATATATCTTTAAGGATATTAGACTCTATCTCTCAGAGCCACCGGTTCTATGTTGTGATAACTTGTCGGCACTTCAAGTATCCATAAAACCAGTTTTTCATTCTCATATGAAGCACCTAGAATTTGGTTATCATTTCCTAAGGGAAAAGTTGCGCTAGGTCTTCTTAGCACTCAGTTTGTTCCATCTACCCAGCAGGTGGCCGACATATTTACCAAAGCACTCAAGGACTACCTTCGAGTTTTTAAGAGACAAACTAGCACTTTCCATACTGCTGCCTAGTTTGTGGGAGGCTAAAGACAATACTGATGGCAATGATGGTAAAGGCGATAATGATGGCACTGATAAAGAAACACCATCTGGCCAAGATAATGGTGGTAGTACTGGCCAAGCAGTTACTAAGATTATCGACAACACAACAAGAGATAAAGATGCAGCAAACAGGGAGACACATCAACTAAACAGGAAAATAACAATTGTAAATTAAATATTATTTTCTCTTGTAAAGATTGAAACAATCCATGTAATTCAGGAAATGATTTTGATGTGCTTGTAATTCCATTATAAATAAAAGGGAGATCCAGGCATATCATAATATAGAGCGATAGTTGCCCTTTCCATGGACCTAGGTGTGAGTTTACACCGAACCACGTTATACCAGGCACTCATCTTCTTGAGTCTTTTTTTTGTTCACTCTACCCATGAAGCTCTATGGAAAAATCAACCCTTGCTCTCTTGCTGGACCAGCCCGTGAAGCTCGTCACTTTTTCTCAGGCACCCAACTGCCAGCGCCCATTCTCTTCTTTGTTATTCTTCATGTCCTCGTTTACGTTCTACATACTATCAACTATGCACAACACCCTCCATTATAGCCGATGCAACCCCCACAAGAAGCTCGCTCTCTCTCTCTCTCTCTCTCTACTATGCTAGCAAGGGGAACCCTTTCTCCTAAAGTAAACTCGTCATAATAGGATATACGGCAAGAGGACTGAGAAGAAACACTCTTAAATCGACCTTGGCATGATTTATATTGTGATTGAAGATGGGCAATTTGAAGAAATTAAAAGGCCAAAGTCATTACATGAATGTATAATTTCTCGTTAATGTTTCATATAACAACGGTTCACCTGTTCAAACTTCAAAATTAGTGATTCTTGGAGTTTTTAGGAAGGGGGCTTAATTGGGTCATGTTCTGCCGCAGGTGAACTCCTCAGCTTTTTCCTATTAGTATAAAAACATGGTGTATGTTTCTAATGGGTTTGGCTCTTTTTTTCTCACTTTTTTGTTTCGCTATCAACCGATACATTAACTGGGTTGATGTTCTTCAATGTTCTATCAATGACACTTGAAAAATTGTTGACTGTTGTTTTTGTCAAGCTCTCATGCTGCAAACTAAATAATGCACTGGCTTTCTTTGTGTGCTTGGTAATGCCATGACGTTTGGTGCACATTTGAATTGTATGGCAGGTCTTGTGGTTGGTGTGTTCCCTGCAACAGCAAAAAACGATGCAAAGTCCCAATGAGCTGTGAGAATCAAGCAAAAAGAGGTCAAATGGCTACACTTCTAGTACACGTTTTGATGGTTGGTCTGCTCAACTTCATAGGCGTCCTGGTAGCTGGTTTATCTCAACTTGGTATGAGTTATGGATATCTAGGGATCACATGCTGGGTCTTGTAAAGTCATTGGACAGGCCTTTTGAAGAAAAGGAGCAAGTTCTAAGGCTCCTTCTGTTGGCGTAGATTAAGCTGATGAACCCCGGAAGGCAACTACCCTTTGCGAAATGCTCAACACTGCTGAGCTCACATATCATTTGTTACTAGTATTTTGTCCTTGCGTTATGCTCATATGAGTTCTTTGTAAAATTTTGCCTCAATGTTTTTTTTCCAAGCCAAAATACATTATTTTTAATCCTTCGCTGCATAAGATTTTACTCGTCACAATTTACGTTTGCGATTTCTTTTACCTTCTCTTTATAGACTAATTTTCTATCACAAGTGAAAAATCAACTTTAGATAAAATTGTCTAAAATTTTCACTTAAAATATCTGAAATATCACTTAAGAAAATCAGTCACTGATATATATATATATATATATATATATATATATATATATATATATATATATATATATATATATATATATATATATATATATTCACTTAAAATATCTGAAATATCACTTAAGAAAATCAGTCACTGCTATATATATATTATATATATATATATATATATATATATATATTTATATATATATACAATTATATGAAACAAAAACTAATATGCAGCTCAATATCGCTGACTGTAAGCTGAAACTTTAAGCCAGACCAAGGCTAAGCTTACTACCACAAATATAGTAAGACGACTCATTGTAGATTACGAAAATACATCAATAGTCTAACCACCAGCAAACATGGTCATAATGACCAGCATCAACAGAAATCTTAAACCACACCAAGGCTAAACTTACTACCACAATGTAGTAACACAACCAACTGTGGGTTGCAAAGATACACCAATAATTTAACTACCACCAAACATGGTCATAGTAACAAGCTTTAACAAAAATTTTAAGCCACCCCAAGACTAAGCTTACTACTGCAAATGTAGTAATACAATCCATTGTGGGTTACAAAGATACACAAATAGTCTAACCACAACCAACCTAGGCCCCCACCTGTCTACATGCACTTGGCTAGCCCATGGCCAGGACAGTTGGTGAAAGCCTAAAATCTTTAAGGTGCAAGCCTTCATTTTTAGTACTCTGCAATTCTTGTATCCATGACTCGTTCGCAAGTGTGAATATCCAAATCCATTTGATTTAAGTGAAATAGATCGAAGTTTCAAAATGGATTACAAGTGGATATGGGTTGGAGTTTGAGTGGGGGATCATTTTATGCACGAGAAAAGGAGAGTTCACTTGGACGAGTCAAAGATGGTGGACTGTAGTTAAAAGTCCATCCAGCCCACTAACCAGCAAAGAAAAGCATTGAAAATGAATGGCTTAATTATCATTTGGATTTCACCAAGGAGAGTGGCTATGCAAGTTGGAATTTTTTGATTTTTCAAGTGGAGGCATTATAGTAGGCAAGAAACTCCATCACACGCACCATCCAATAGCCTTTCATTTAAAATGGGGTACAAAAACTTTAATTGAATTTGTGTTATCTAAAGGCTAAAAGAAAATAAATTGACAAAAATGTGAGAGTGGGGAATGAGATGATCGACCAGCATGAAATGTGCACATTGGAAGAACCTTAACTTGCCAACATGGAAAGGAATGACTAGCGCAAACCGTCAATCTTGCATGTGACTTCAATTAAATTTGGATAGTGTTTTTCATTTTGTTTCCTTCTCGTTTAGAAATTTGAATTTATTATGGTTTCTTATAAAACCACACGTAATTTATGCTTATTTGAGCTATGGTGGCATGTGGAATGAAGAATTGATTCTATTTTCCAGTTAAGATTCTGGTGTTCTACTCAATCCTTTGTCTGCCAACTTCCAGTCCGTCCTCGGGATCATCCCCACGTGCATCTTGCTTGCTTGAAGAAGACCACATATGCTCTCCTCAGCGTCTCTCATCTACCGAGTATCTTAGATATCAGTATAATTGTAGCTAGCTCTCCTCGATGCAGTAGAGTCATGTCGGACATCTTAGGCTGGCTGCCGAGCTCTCCTATGCAACGGATTGCATTTTCTATCGGCATCCGCACTCTCTCTCCACCATTGCGAGGGCCTCGGTCTGAACATTGACTATGGCAGGTACACATCACATCGGCTGTAGAGCCGAAGCATTGAGAGAGCTCGAGAGAGATCGCCAAAAGATAGACTCACACCTTAAGAAACAAAGGAATGACATCTAGGAGGTACAAAGCGGGTGAGATTGCATAGCACCAAACCAGGCAGGGAATTGGAGGCCATAGATGTTATAACACATCACAGAGAGAGAGAGAGAGAGAGAGCGCTAGCTGATCAAGACTATTATTAAACGAGGCAACACCTACAGAAAATGAATGCAAAAAGTTTACAAATTAGACCTCTTTTGTGCAATCTACGATTTTCTATCTTGGTAATTTGGTTTTATATCTTGGTAATTTGGTTTTAGTATCTATTAGTGCTTGCAAATAAGTGCTACATTGGAAAGCCTCATGCTTATAAGTTGCCTTGTTTTCCCAGATAATTTATATAGATTGTTAATGATATTTTAAGTTTGTTTCAGGATACAGTGGTAAAGGGTGCTACTTATTTTGACACTCAAGCTGACATTAGCTGTAGCTGGGGGCAGTGTCCCTCTAAATTTAAGAGAGAATACCATACGAGAGAATACCAAGATCGGGTTCTATTATTTGGCCTGTTATTGGGCATTTTCTGGTTTCCTTTTTCTTTTCACAGAAAATGTATCATTGACAAAAATGCAAGAATTAGAAAGAATGTTATTGGGCAGTGCCTCTCTCTCTCTCTCTCTCTCTTTGCCTTTCTCCTCAAACGAGTAGTTCATTGTAAAAGAGCACTTGTCTTACCTGCAGAGCTGCAGTTCACCAAATTACTTTTGTTATTCATGTCAACTTTAATGAATGAATACAGCAAAGACTAACGGACACCATGCATAATGAAGTTTGTTACCGATGTCTAACTTGGATCAAGCACGATGAACCAAAACCACCAGCAACAACATTTTGGATACAAGCCAACCATTGTTTATGTCTCCAACTGTCACATGAACTAATTCACCGTTGACAGCTTGAGTTGTACACCAACATTTTGTCAAACCGTGCTTATGGTTGGATAATTTCATATTTAGAGCAACCTTACCATTTTTCTCTATTATCTCTATAGGTACTTCTTGATTGAACATTGGCTTTTAGACGTACTCCCTCAATTTTGCAATGGACTAGCATTGGCACTCTAAGCATTGAGTCGAGTGTGGAGATTTTTGTGACTTTATTTTCATTAAGTCGATGTAGTCTTTTGTTTGGGTTCTTTATGGGTCCTTGTGACATTCTTCTTCTCGTTAAATATATTTCTGCTTTGGTCATTACTCAAGATTTGATTTGACTTTTAAAACTTGATATTCATTGTGCAATATATCTATATTTTCCTATTCTTATATTTGAAAAAAAAATGTGTCAAAAACTTAGGTTGTGACAACTTTGAGGTGGTATGCATCACTATGGCTCTCTCTCTCTCTCTTTTTTCTTGTCGCGATTGAGTCTTGTGTTCATATTTTTACTTCTTATTCTTATCTTTCTTCTATAGTATTCTTGTCTCTCCATAGTTTTCTTTTATTAGTAGCCTTCTAAACTCGCCCTCAATTTATCTTCTTTTCCTCTTTTGTCATTCCTCCCACCTATTCTTTTCTTGGTAACGTGTCTGGGCCGGATTCTATGGTTTGTCATCACCATCTTCCGCTAACATCATCATTGAGATTGGCCGCCATTGCTATTTTGTTGTTGGGGTTTAGGCCATTGGGGTCTTGTTGGGTTTTACCATGTCATTTTGCCGTCGCAATTTTGTCGATGGGGTTTGTTGCCGCCATTCAACTTATGGGGCTTGTCATTGTTCTTCCACTGTTTGCCGCTAGAGTTTGCTATTTTGCTGCTATTGTTGTTAGCTTTGTCGTTGCCATTCTGCTATTGAGGTTCTACCATTGGCGGTTGTTTTGCTTCAGTTGCCTTGTTTTATTACTCATAATTTCAGCTTCCTTAATTGTTCTTGTTTTGATTTGTCCTCCATCTTGTCTCAAAACGATACCGACTATTGTTGACGTAGTGTGACCTATACCTAGGATTCCTAGTGGCACTCATTTTTAACTAGAAATATGTACCGTGTGTGTTCTTCAGACAGACCTCGGAGCAAATGTCCCAAATATAAGAGATTTCCAACCACTAACTAAGCCTCACAATAACGCATGTTCTTTAAATGTGTGTGTTCACGGATCCCTCAAACCATACAAGATGAGAGGAGATAAAGATTGAAGGGAAAACGTAAGCTTGGACATTGGGTCCATGGCCATCACGGTTGAACAAGAGGCCTAAAGCTTGATGATTAGGAACCCAGTCTAAAGGCAATCCCTGGGACGTATCCCCAAACTAGGTCACATTTACCTTAGCTTCTTTGGTTAGGGTAGCCATCGGCAAAAGTTAGCTCTAGCTATGCCAGATGAATATGTCAACGACCTCTTTAGTTTTGGAAAAAGGAAAATAATGCCAAGAACTTAATGACCATCGACATAAAATACTATTTTTTTCGACTGTTTCGTCTGCTAGGAAGTAAATTTATTTTTTCTGATAGAAAATCTCATGGGCATTAATTTTTATGCTCGATGGGTAGAACTGTAGCTATTGATCTACCCTTACCCACAGTCCATATCATCGGGAAATGATTTCCACTATCCCTACAACGATAGCCATTAGTATTATCAATTGTTGAAGTTGGGATTTATAAATTTTTTCATCCGAGGTTGGATGGAGAATTTGTTTGGGATCTCTGTTGGGTAGTCGCCCTCAGCCCTATCCATTTCTCTCTAGCTGCAAAGGAGAAGTTACGAAATTAAAACAGAAAGTAAATCACAATGATCAAAGTTTCCATTTTAATTCTTACCATAAATCTCCATGCCATAACTGTAGCTGGGATTGGGGAAATCCTGGGAGGCAGCCTATAAAACCCAGCTTCTATTCATCTGATGGCTTAATCGTCGGGTTATGAACCTGCGCCTCTCGGAAGCAAACCCCCAAAATCAATTTCTCTGTTGCCTCTTCCTTTTGTCTTCTATTTTTGTCTTCTATCTTGTCACAGGAGCTGCTGCTGAGTCGTGGCTGAAGGATCGCTGAAGTTTCCAATGCTTGAGTTTTATTTTGTTCCTTCATTGGTATCAGGTATCAGAGCCAAACTCTTATCATCCGGCACAGGTAAGTGATATTCAGAATTGATTAAAGCATGCTAGATCATAGACTAATCTATGGTGAGTCTGAGTGTATGAAGCATGTTAGGCTAAAAGCTCTATGTATACACAAAAGCATGCTTAAACAGGATTCGGTCTCAATATTTGCTTTCTGTACATGTCTTTTAAGAAGCATGTCGATTACAGATTGCTAGATATATTCTGTACATGTAAATTAAGGTGACAGAGGCATCTAATATGCTATGTCGATAGATACACGAAGTGTAAAGCATGTTAATCCTAGTTGAGTTTTGAAAAAAAATATATATATAAACATTTGCATGCACGAATGGGAATGACATAGTACAAAAATGATGAGGAAGGGGTAGGATTAAGACCGTGAGATTCGGCCATGTTTCCTAATTCTCAGGGTAGATGAAACCCCTGTTCGGTCATCCCATTCCGTGAAGGGCGAAGCCCTCGACTTCTCTGTTTTTGTTTCTGTCACGGGCATCGACAGTAGTGTCTGCCCTGTTGCCGGAAAACTCCAAGAGAGGGGAGTACCGTGAAAAAAAAGGGGAAAATATACCTTAATCTGGATTTCTGTTTGTGAATCCTCTGTTACAGTCGAAAACTCCACTGTGTTCAAATGCATCTCCTTCTTCTTTGGTGCCTGTGCTCTCTCTCTGTTTTGCCTATTTAAGAGATCTCATCTCTGTTTTAAAACCACGGAATCCTCTGCTTCCTGTTTTCTATAACGATCAGAAATCAGTCGCCCTTCGGTCTGAGTTCCAGTCGCCCCTTCGTGCCAGATGCGGAGGTTTTTCCCATTCTGGTAAAAGGAAGGCAACATGGTTAGAGGAGGAAGACGGCGTTTGACGCCTTGCAAACTTCCTCCTGTCCGTCCTCTGAGACCGCCAGACCATCGTGCAGTTTATCTGCTGCTGGTTGTGGGGAGCTTGTCTTCCTCACAGCGAAGACAACACAAGCGCAGAGGAGGCTGCGGCTGAAAACGCCGAACGGCAGAAATGGAGTCGAGCCAGATTCAGCAGAAGCGGCCTCAAACGCCCTCTGCAAAACGAACTCGACTCCTGCAGCCCTCTGTGCGGCAGAAATGAAGGTGGATGGCTTTCTCTCGGTGGCGGTGGTTGAAGAAGCAGCAGTGAGGCGCGGGAGGCGGAACCCTTGGCTAGGGTTTCGCGAGAGGGAAGTCGGTCTCTCGGTGAGGAGAGAGACGACGAAAGAGAAAATGAGAGAAAAAAAGGTGAAAAATGGGTTTTTATAGTCAAAATTCAAAAATTACAAATACAGTCCATCATTTATGCACTATTTCTAAAAGGTGATGTTACATTTCTGAGAAATTAAAGCTGCGACATATTTGCTAAAAAAAATTTCAAAAAAGGCTCGCGAAAGTTAATTTCAACAGAAACCGGGAACTTTACAAGAAATTGCTTTCGGGTACCCTCAAAATGATTAGAAATTACTAAAAGAGGGTTCCGAAAATTTATTTTGCAATTTCAGCAGGAAACCGCGATTTTATGAGAATTTCATAGACACCCTCAAGCTTATTAGAAATTGTAAAAGAAGGGTTCTGAAAATGACTCTCAAAAGAGTTATGTATTTAATCAAAGTCTTATTGTTTTAAATATTATTTTAGAATGTTGTTTGAAATTGTTGTACATGCTGTAGAATACTTTCTTTAAGATCTTTTGATGTGATATTTATTGTGATTTTTTTCCTTTTGTTATTGTTGTCATTTACTTGCCATGAAAATTAATTTGGAAATGACTTCAAGAGTGGAAGCCTTTGAAGCCTGAAAAACTCTCGAAATAATTTTCATGCATGGAAACGTAGAATCATGCTGACCTTAACTCTAGAAAGACTGATTTATGTGATCAACAAACCCTTTCTCACTTTAGGAGACAAAACTATTGATGAGGAAAAGAAGGAATATGAGGCTTTTGAGAATGATGACTTGATGGCCAAAACCATCATGTTAATATTCATGGAAGATGATTGAAGGTTGTCCAACAGCCAAAGATATGTTAGATATCATTTCATCCAAATTCAACACCACTACTACTATGCATGTTCAATTATTATTAAAACAGTGTACCTCGTATAAAATGAAGAAGTCACATAGAGTTGTTGACCATTTTAACAAAATGTTGGTCATGGCTAAGGACCTAGCAGTAGTGGGAAATATAATATCTGATAACATGCAAATATGCACCATTCTGAATAGTCTACCACCTTCTTGGGATATGGTTATCACAGCTTTGAGCCTTCAGTTTGACACTTTGACTCTAGAGAAACTCTCCATACAATTAGCTATTCAGCAAGAACGTTTGACGAAGAGAAATGATGCAGAACTTATGAATGTTCAAGAAAAACCAACAAATCTTGCGCCTATAAGGTCTAAAGATTTTAAAAAGAAAAGCGATGGCAAGTTCAAATGCAATTTTGCAGGAACTCAAAGAACTCAAGGAACTATAGTGAAATGCTACAGATGTGGGAAGCCTGAACACATCAAGAAGAATTGCAGGTCAAAGTTCCCAAACAAGAAGGACAACAAGAGTCAGAACAACAAAAACAACGGAAAAGATCTTGAGGACTACAATAAAGAAGTCATTTGTGTTGTGTCAGAGTGCTTGTTTGCAGATGGAGATCTAACTGGTTGGTGGGTTGATTCGAGAGTTACACGTCACATTGCAAAACAAAAGAAGACATGATTCGTGTGGAAAACCTGAGTCCATGAATGCAAAAATTTTATATGGGTAACAACTCATACTGTGATGTAATGAGAGTTGGGACATATCGACTGAATGTTGGATGTACAAGCATCATACTTACTAAAGTCTTGTATGTTCCCTCCATGCGGAAGAACTTAGTATCAGTCCCGACTTTAACTGGAAAAAGTTTTGAAGTTCGTTTTGTTTCAGGGAAGTTACACTGGGAAAACATTGGAGGACCATGTTCGATGGAAAATATGTTAAGGAACATGGTATGTTCAAACTCAATGAAATGAATAAATCTTTCAGTTTTGCTTATATTGATTGTACAATGAATGTGAGTACAAATCTATGACATGAAAGGTTAGGCCATGTAAGCATAAATAAGATGAAGACTCTAGTACAACAAGATATTATACCAGACATAAATGTAAATGATTTCACGAAATGTGAGGTGTATCTATATAGAAAGATGGCAAGAAAGCCATTTCCATCTGAAGTAATTCAGGCCATTGATCTATTGAAAATAATCCATACCGATATTTGTGGACCTTTTAGAGTCCAAACAAATTGTGGCAAGTTATACTTCATAACTTTTATTGATGATTTCTCAAAATTTGGTTATATTTATCTTATTAAATATAAGTCGTAAGCACTTGAAAAATTCAAGGAATATAAATCTGAAGTTGAGAGACAACTTGGGAAAAATATCAAGGTTATAAGGTCTGATCGAGGAGGTGAATATACATCAAATGAATTTCTCGAACACTGCAAAGATCTTGGAATTAATAGGCAAAGAGACACCTGTTTGCATCCCAAAATTTTCATTGGTTTTGGAGTGCTCCAGAAAAATAAGGTTTTGTTTTAAAATGGGAAAGAAAGGGACTCGCCCGTCGGTACGAGGATCGACCGTTCCCGGCGCCTTTACCGGGGGTAATCAACCCAAGGGCTATGTTTATCATTGATGCATTTCATTTTAACTTAAACATCATTTTAATTCTAT